>WURV02174200.1:0-31020 GCA_011762755.2 Epimenia babai | reverse complement strand
CCATCTACTGGGTCATGGTGATGCAGGTACCTTCAGAGGAGTCCGCATGACGACTGGGCTCAGCGGGGAGCGCGAGGTCGAGAAGTTCGATCAAGTCGCTCAGGACTACTCTCAGCTGCATACGCAAAGCGTTTCAGCGAGCGGTGAAAGCGCGGAGTATTTTTCCCACTACAAGATCGCCTGTCTCAAGCGGCTGGGGTTAGGGAAAAGTCGTCACGTTCTCGATTTCGGATGCGGGATCGGAAACCTGACTCGGCTCCTCTCGGAAGAATGGGAGACGGTGACGGGTTACGATCCTTCCTCGGGGAGCATCGAGCAGGCACGGAGTTTGGGGGGACAAGCCAACTATCAAGGGGACTACGGACAGCTTCCGCCTGACTCTTATGATTTGGTGATCATTTCAGGGGTGCTCCACCATGTCCCTCCGGACGAGCGTTCCGAGACGATGTTGAAAGTTCTTCGGTTGCTGTCTCCGGGAGGCACGGTGGTGGTCTTCGAACACAACCCGCTCAATCCGCTCACTCGTCGGGCCGTCGACGCTTGTCCGTTCGATGATGACGCGATCTTACTACCCGCTCGTGAGGTGAAGACGCTGCTTAAAACAGCTGGACTTGACCGAGTGAAGCAAGACTTCATTGTCTTCTTCCCTCGGTTGCTCAGTTGGTTTCGCCCGCTCGAGCCTGGCTTGGCGTTTTGTCCTCTGGGCGCTCAAACGATGACCTGGGGCATGCGCGCCGGAGCTTGAGCGGGATTCCGGCTGCCGTGGTTTCTCAGTAGGGGACCATCTCGCCACTGAGAAGCAGGGCAGTGAGCACCTGCAGCGAGCTTTGATAGTACGTCAGATCGTAGCTCGCGGTTTTGGTCCGCATGAGATTGTACGCTGCATTGAGGAACGCGGTGTTGGAAGGATCGAGCATGCAAGCCGTCGCAAAGGTGCCGATCACTCCGCCACCTGCACTGCCACCGAAAGGTGAGCCTTCCAACGAGTACTCGGCGTTGAGGGACGCAGGATCACCACCGGTGCCGCTCGCTGAGAAGGAGCAAATCGTGTTGGCAATGCCAGCTGCGGGCGAGTGTGCTGGTTGCGAGCCGTACCAGAGCGCAGCCCAAGCGGCCCGCCAGGGGACGCGAATGGCATCAAAGCCGTAGTTGGCCCAACCATTATACGGGGTGGTTGCCGGCGGTTGTTGGGCGATCCCAGACGAGTTGGTCCAGTTGGCGATCAATCCAGTCGTTGTGTGGCGACCTCCGGTGATCAACGTGTAATGGCGGCTGATCGCCTCCTGCCAGAAACTGGCATTGGCGGTATCCACCTCGCTGAAGAGTTGGAAGGCAACGAAGCTGAAGTAGCTCGGGTTGAGGGCTTCGCCATCTTGCCAAAGATCGCCTGACTTGAGGTAGCCGCCCGGTTCAAACGCGTTGGTTCGGATGGCGTCGATGATCGTTTGGGCTTCCGTCAGATAACTCGAGTCTGCCCATTTTCGACTCGCGAGGATCAGCGCTGTTGCAATGTCGAGGTCGGCATCCGTCGCGCCTCCGCCAGAGGCGACAGCTGAAAAGCCAGTGATTCGCCAGTCCATCAGCCCTGACGAACTGGTCCACGCTTTTTTATACGCAAGGAGCTTGTCGAAACGAGACTGAGCGTCCGCATCGTCCGCGTACACGAAGATCAGCATTCCATAGCCGATCCCTTCGGAGACCGTTTCGCCTGCGTTGTCAAAGGCGATGCGAGCCTGGTCTCCTTGTTCGACGTAGTAGTTGTCGAGCCAGATGCGATAAAGATCGTTTGCGTGTGCAGCTTGGGCGTTGGATGGCAACGCACCGGTGGTGAAGGGGTTCTCGGCACCCATTACTGTTGACGAGTCGCATTCGAAAGGCTGCTGAGAACTGAAGGACGTAAAGCCTGTTGCGAGATCCGGGACCGCGTATACGTCGTTGTTCGAGCCGAAGAGCGCGTCCTGGTTGAAGTTCGACTGGCTTCCGAGCCCAGCCTCACCCCATTCGGGACCGTTCCAGTCTGAGCCATAGAAACGGAACTCTCCTGGTGCTTCATTGAGCTGGACCGTGAACCAGCCACACGATCCCTCCGCATCCATCTTCGTCAGCCCAAAGTTGTTGAACTCCCCGTGGAAGTAGGGGGTGTGCCCAGATGCTTCTGCTGGGATCCCATCGAGTCCGAATGGGTTGAAGAGATGGAGCAGCACAGCAGGGGGCTGTTCCTCCTCGACGGAGCAGGAGGTGAGTGAGAGCGTTCCGAACAAGAGGGCCGCGGTTCCGAAAGCAGGACGAAGAAAAGCCGAATGCATTAAAAACTCCGTTAAGGAAGCGTTACCATTATCACGGAGCTGAAGAAGTGTCTGGGGGGGAGATGGCAGCGGACAAAAGCACAAACGAAAACCGCTCCCTCTGGGGCATCAGAGGGAGCGGTTCTGGGAGGACGTCAGTCTCGCTTCAGCGAGCCTTGCGTGCTTGTGAGGGGAGTGACGGAGGAGGAGCCGATGCTCGCCGTGCCTGTGGCGGGAGCGGTGGCACGCCCGACACGCCAACCGACGATGCAGGGGGCGGCGGGATGCTTCCCGGGTTGACCGCAGGCGGAGGAGAAGATGGGGTGAGCTTGGGACTATTCTGAGCTGCTTTGCGGCGCTCTTCGAAGAGGATCAACTGGATGATGGCATTGGTGTCAGCGCCACGTTTGCGCAGCTCCGCCTCAGTGAGTCGATCGTCCAGGGTCTCAGCCATCGCGTAGAGGGCCTCTGTCAACATCTGCGGGTTCGGGAACGCATCTCGGATGTGCTCTGCTCGATCCTCGTCAGCGTCCGTTGCCAGGAGCTCTTCGTACATCGAGTCGAGGCCAAGAAGGATCGGTGACGCGAGGCGCTCCGGGTTCTTGGGTAGGCGATCGATCGCCTTGAGGTTCGCGACAGCACGAGCGCGAGCTTCCTTCTCGGCATCGTTCGCGGCAACAGGAGCAGGTGTCGGGCTGGCTGCGGGGGCGGCTTTGGCTTTCCCTTTCGCCTTTTTCTTCGCTTTGGCTTTTGGCTTAGGCTCAGCGGCGACTGGTGCCTTGCCACCTGTGGCAGAAGGACTTCCGCCGCCCAAGCTTGCGCTTGCCGCGATTTCACCTTTGACGACGGCGTCCCAGAAGTGGGCGAGGGGGAGGTGTTCGATCCAGGCCTCCAAATTCAAGGTCTCGAGGAGAGATTCCGCATCGAAGGCCTGGCCATCAAGTCCAGCATGGATGGCCGTGCTCAAGGCGCTTTCGACGAGATCGCGGGGTAGGTCACTCGCCAGTTGCTCCGGAGTCACTGCCCGAACCAAACGAGGAAGGTCGAGAAGTTCTTGGTCGAGACCAACACGGATCATCTCCAACATACGGGCTTGTCCGCGCTCGCCTTCTTGGAACCAGAATTGATCGCGCGTCACCAACTCCCAAACCGCGTCACGATCAAGGTAACGGACATGGTCGTCTGCGTTGACGATCTCCAGGACGGTTGCTGGCGAGCAGATCCCTTCGTCGAGAGCGATCTGCAAATCTTCTGCTGCGGCGCTCGTTGACTTTTTGGGTGCGATCTTCTCGTGAACTCCCGCAGCTTCGACGAGCAACCTCGCTCGCAGATCTCCATTCGCTTCGAGTGCCGTCATGAGTTTTTCGGCGGGGAATTCATCGTTGAGATCCGGCGCGCTCAGCCAGTCTTCGTCGAGTGCGTACTGCAGGCTGAGAGAGAGAAATCGATCTCCGGCGGATTCGAGGTTGGATGTTCGCATGTGTCTATTGATTCCTATTTTGCTCAGGGTGGCGGCTAGCCCAGCAGCGCTACGGTGAACGATCCGTTCGGTCGGGCGGCCCCCGTCTGAGGTGTGTCCCGTGCCGAAGGACATAGTGTCGGATATTTCGCGAGCTGTCCCACCTTGAAAGTGCTTCGAAACCGGAGAACAAGTTCATCAATCGTTCGGACAAGACGACTTTCCGCACCAATACTTCAAAATGCCGCTCCGTTTAGAATTTGGTGAGGGCATGGGATTCGGTCGAGAGGCCGGCTAACGGGTTCGGCGCCGAGGGCGCAACCAGAAGTAGGCCGCCGTCGTCATCACGATAGCGCCGCCGATCGACATCGCATGCGTGAGCCCGATGAAGAAATCGAGACGTGAGGTGCTTGTAGAAAACAGGTCGGAGTGGAGCTGCACGCAGATCGATCCGGTGTAACCGAGAGCGTCCGCCAAATAGATTCCGAACACTGCCGTTCCAGCAACTTTTGCGTGTGCGACGATCCTTTCGAAGAGCATCGAGCCGAAGGGCACATACGTCAGGTAGGAACCCGTTCCGATCATGATCATCCACGTCGTTCCACTGATCGTTCCAGAGCGCATCAACGCAGTGGATGTGCTCAGCAGGAGCAGCCCGACGGTCATGACGGAGAACATGAGAATTAGTGCTCTCTTGTTGTTACGAATGAACGAGAGCATGGCCAAGACTGCCATCACCCCCAAGGCCACAGGCAGTTCCGTTGAAGTGAAAAGAGCTGGTTCGTTTTCGTAGCCCAGTTCAGCGAAAATCTCGACGCCGTAATTATCTCGGTAGTCGCGGTATGCTGTCAGAAGGAAGTAGGCACTCAACGAGAGTGCCAACGGGAGCGAGTAGATGCGAAGAAATGCGTTGCGTTCGGTTCGAAGTATGCGCGTGCGCGGCGAACGTTCGCGTTCGTCCTCGTTGTTGGGCGCAGGGATTTGAGCCAGTCCCCACACCGCAAAGATCAGGGGAGGGCATCTTTTACGGCGCCGCTGGCGAGGATGAAGGAACAAGACAGTCCGGCCAGCAAAAGCTCAGAGGAGCGTCGTCCTTCCAAGAACCCGACCACGAGCCCCCAAATCATTCCAAGGCAGAGACCGTTCAGAAAGAGGGCAAGCATCTGCACCCAAGGTCCACTGAGCCCGAACGCGAGCAACGCAGTCCACGAGGCAGTGATCAGACCAAGGATCGTCTGTGCCCGTTTCTCGGCGGCCAGCTCCGGGAGGAGTCGCGCTCCCAGGTACTTAGACGCTGCGTAGCCAATGATCTGGGAGATCACGAACGCGGTCTTGAGGGCGACCCCACTCCCAAAAGGAAGGAACCCTTCGAAGGTTCCCGCCGCAAAGGGTTTGCGAAAGGCGTACATGCAGAAGTACGTCGTGAACGCGACAACGATGGCGTAGGTGTTGAGGACCCACTGGGGAGCATGTTGAAGCCGTCGGGAGACCGCCGGCGTGATGAAGCTCAGATGCAAGGTCGGCCCGTGAGCAGGAGTTTGCTTGAAGGGAGAGCGTGCTACAAGCCGCGCCATGATGAGACTCGTCGTTGCCAACTTGAACTACTCCTCGTGGTCGATCCGTGCGTGGCTCGGACTCAAGGTGGCTGGCGCAGAGTTCAAGCTGTTTGATGTCGGTCTCAAAACCCAAGAAGGGTGGAAGGAGCGTATCTTCCAATTCTCTGGCGCAGGCAAAGTGCCGATCCTCGTCGATGGACCCTCAAGCATTCACGAGTCGTTGGCGATCCTGGAAACCGCGAATGAGCTCTATCCTGACGCGAAACTTTGGCCAGAAGATGGCGCACTTCGGGCGCGCGGGCGAGCCATCAGTATGGAGATGGCGAGCGGTTTTTTTGAAGTGCGGAACCGGATGCCAACGACGTTGCGCGGGCGAGCCAAAGAGCGTCCGCGCGGAGACACGCTTGATGTCGAGGTGATCCGACTTCAAGATATTTTCGAGGCTTCGTTGAGTAGTTCACCCGGGGACTTCTTGCTCGGTGATTTCAGCATCGCCGATTGCATGTATTTCCCGATCCTGGCCCGGTTTCGTACCTTTCAAGTTCCCTTAGGCGAATGCCTTGCTCGCTACTCGCAGACCATGTTCGCCCTGCCTGAGGTGCGGGAGCTGGAAGAGATCGCTGCTGCAACGGATCCAATCACCGAATACGATGCGCTCCTCGAATGAAAGAGAAGCTCGACCTCTCAGGTGTTCCCGAATGTGTTGAATGCGGCGCTTGCTGCTTTTCGCGTACGCAGGATTATCTTCGAGTCGCCGGCGTCGACTATGAGCGACTGGGTGATGACGCCGAACGTTTGACTCAGTTTTTGGGAAACAAGGCATTCATGAGAATGGTGAATGGGCATTGCGTCGCGTTGACCTACGATAGCAAACAGAACGCGTACCTTTGTTCCGTCTACGAGCGGCGTCCAGACGTTTGTCGGTGGCTTGAACGGGGGTCAGGGCAGTGTGCCGCCGAACGTCATGAGAAAGCTGAGCGACCGATCCAACTTCGTCGTCGGCTCGAACAGAGGGTTAGCCGAGGAGTCGCCTGGAAGTGCGAGACGCTCGGATCCGTTTGAGCGCTCGTTCCGCGAGGCAATCCGGTGAGCCTCTTTTGAGGTCCCGACAAGCTTGAGGTCGACGCGCATAAAAACCGCAAACCCAATCTCCGTCGACATGCTCCAACTGAGCGCAGCGACCGTCCGCCATCCTTAGGTAGTAAGCACCTTCGGATTGATGCGTTGCTTGGTTGGCGTGCGATCCCATACGAACCAAATCGCTTTCGGAGACTGGCACGTAAGCATCCGAATCGGAGAAGCAACAGGCTCCACACTCGCAGCAATCACCCGGCATGGGTGGCAGCGTAGCTCATGCGCCGTATCTTGGGTCTCGCCTCGCCTCCAAGGCGCCTTTTGGCTACCTCCAGCCTCATGAGTCGCAGAGACTACCGGTGCGCTTTTTCCGGAGTGAGCCTGCTCGATGCCGAAGTGGGAGTCATCTTGTTGCAACGGATTGAGGGCATCTGGAAACCAGCTGGGCTCCCCCTGTGGGGGCGTTACGATGGCCTAGGGACTGCAGCCGACGTCAACGACGGTCCCAACGCTGATCTGATTCTTGCGGCGCTTCAGAGGTTAGAGGAGACGAAGGAACTCGAAGTTGACTTCGCTGCGATGGGCCTCGCGCCCTGCGAGCTAGATCACATCGAAACGGTACTGAGCGTCATCGCTTGCTCTCAGATCAACGAACTCGATGCTGTCCGAACCAAGGAGGGACCGCTCGGCTTTTCCTTGCTGTCCGCTCACGTTGCAGCGGCGGTCATGGAGGGTGAGCCAGAACTTTCCAACCAGGTGCTGGTCGAAGGGCTTCCAGAACGAGTGTTTGACGCCCCCTTGGGACGGAAAATCTATGCACCGCTTCGACAGCAGTCAGCCAAACTGCGCTGCAAGTTCGGGATCACTTTAGCCGGAAGTTTGGCGTTGGATCAGGAGATGGGTCGACGAGAGCTGCGCTGGGCGCCAAACGATGCCGGTGTCGTTGAAGAGGACGCGAATCCAGCGCTTTGGATGGCCGAGGCGATGGTGCGCTTGGGTGACAACGCGCAGCTTGTGGAAGCCTTGCAGGACTACGCTGGCCAAGAACCCGAAGCCGAATAGCGCAACTAGAGGCCTAACATGGCCATCTTCGTCTCAAACTCCCGAATCAGATCTTCGCTATCTTTGGCCGAGCCGTGGAGATGCGCGAGCAACGCTCGTCCCAGAGCGGCGTAAGGCATCGCGGCGGTTCGTCGGCGAGCGAGAAACTCGACAAGGCGACAAACTCGGGCGATTTCTTCGATTGTCGCTTGGTCCGATGAGAAGAAGCGACGAGTGAAGATTAAGAGCTCCTCGGCATCTTTGCGTTCCTCTCCCTCCAGTAACCCAAGTGCTCCTTCCGCCTGAGTGACGGCAGATTCTTGATGAGGCAACACGGCTTGGGGTTATTCTGGGAGGGTGGGGTGAGTCGAAAGCGTTCCCGCCGCTTCAACGACTTCGATCAGCTGACTCGCTCGAATGGGCTTCGAAAGATACTTGAAGATTTCGAGTTTTCTAGCCCGATCCTCTGTGTCGCCGCCAGGAGACCCCGTCAGAAGGACAATGCGTGAGCGCGCATTGAGGCTGCGTAGCTTGCCGACGAGATCGAGCCCCGACATATCAGGCAGGACGACATCGAGAATCATGACGTCGAATTCGAACTTAGCCGCCGAACGAAGTGCTTCTTCGCCGTTTCCGCAAGTCACCACTTGGTGTCCACGGCGATCGAGGAAATGTTTGAAAACTTCGCGGATCGCCGATTCATCGTCGACGACCAAGATGGAGATGCTGGGTGAGTCTGCCATGAGAACCTCGGATCAGGTCACGATTTCATCACGGCCACAGGTGGCCATTGCTTAAGGTCACACGCTGCGCAAAAGAAGCCGCGGCACTTGCCGCACTCATGGCCGAGGCGATTACCAGGAAAGAAGTTCTTTCGAGGGCTCTGCCGCTCATCGTGGCGAATGCGACAACGCCACTTTTGGGTTTGGTCGACTCCGCCGTCCTAGGGCATGGTGGAACTCCCGTCGACTTGGCGGCGATCTCCCTTGGCGCGTTGGTTTTCAATTTCCTGTATTGGGGCTTTGGCTTCCTGCGAATGACGACGACCGGCTTCGTTGCTCAGGCGAAGGGCTCGGGGGACGCCGAGGAGTTGTTGGCGGCTGTCGTTCGACCGGTCCTCTTGGGGGCGTTGGTGGGCACGATGCTTCTTCTGGCTGGTCCGCTGATTGCGGGATTTGCCCTGGACTTGCTGAGCGCTGGTGCGGCGGAGGAGCAAGCGGCCGCGGGGTATGTTGCGGCGCGGCTCTTTGGAGCGCCGGCATCGTTAGCAGGCCTCGGGGCGATGGGGCTTCTGATCGGATTGGGAAAGACGAAGCAGTTTCTAGCGATCCAGCTGGTCACCAACGGTCTCAACATGGCCTTGGATGTGTTCTTCGTGAGCTTTCTCTCGTGGGGAGTGCGTGGTGTGGGCGTGGGCACGGCGATCGCTGAATGGGCTGGCGCGTTTCTCGCGTTAGGGTACACGTACCGACACTTTCGCGCCCTGGGAGCGTCTGTCTCGTGGAGCCGAGTTGTGGAGCGAACGAGAGTGCTCCGCACCCTCAAAGCGAACTCCGACGTGATGATTCGCACCTTGCTCATGATCGGTGGCTTTTCATTCTTCGTCGATCAAGGGGCGCGACTGGGGACGGTGACCTTGGCGGCGAATCATCTGCTTCTCCAGCTGATTTCCCTCAGTGCATTCTTCCTCGATGGATACGCTCACGTCGTCGAATCCCTTGTTGGCGCAGCCAAGGGGGCTAAGAACGTCGCAGCGTTCGACGTGGCTTTGAAGCGGACCAGCGAAGTAGCCCTCATGAGCGCCTTGACGCTGGCTGGTGGAGTGATGTTGCTTGGCCCACTGGCGGTCGCGATTCTCACTGACTTGTCAGAGGTGCGCGCCATGGCTGATAAGTACCTCGTGCCGGTGGCCGTCTACGTGGCGGTCTCCGTGGCTGCATTCCAGCTCGATGGAGTCTACATCGGCGCCACGGAAACTCGTTTGATGCGCGACACCTCCGCGGTGTCGTTCGCAACCTTCATTGGACTGGCACTCTTCCTCGTGCCGAAGGCTGATAACCTGGGGCTCTGGTGGTCATTCGTTGGCTACGTCAGCATGCGGGGGATCACGCTCTTCGTGTTCCTCTCGAAACTGCGACGCGGGATCGGAGCTACTCCGCCGCTGTCGTCGGCAGTTTCTTGAGGCCTTTCTTCTTGCTGAGAAGCTCTCTTGCTTTGGCGTATTGTTCGTCGTTCCAGAAAGGTAAGCACCCGTTGCAGCCGAGGCCGCAACAGCCTTCAGCTCCTAGCTTTGGCGGCTTGCCTCCCTTCATGGAGCGGATCACGCGAGACCGTTCCGTCGGATCACGGACGAGCTCGTCGGCGGCGACGAAGCCCAGCTCCGCTCCCTGAGTCTTATTGTTTTGCCTGAGCTGGAGCTCCTGCTCTTCTGTCAGCGGTTTCGCTTTGCGAGCGATGGTCAGCACAGGAAGTCGAGCCTTGAGCTCTTCCACTGATTCATCATGGAAGGCAGCCGCAGGGATTACGATCGCCCGATGTTCGCCAGCCGTGACCTTCTCTTTGATTTGACCATTTTCAGCGCTCGTGAATTCGTAAAGCCGAAGGCGCACGCAGTCGATGGATCCGGTGGGAAGAAATTCCAAGACATCACCAGGCAGGAGTCGGTTCTTCACCTCCAGGATCAGATCGTCTCCACGCCACTCCCGAACGAAGCCGCCGTACTCGAACGCGCTGAGGGACCCTCCGTGATCGAAGTTATGTCCCGTGTTTTCCAGGCGGCCCGTGTGGAAACCCAACGTGTAGCCGCGAGAAGGAATGGTCGCTAGCTCCGCCAGATAGGGACCTGGATCAAAGCTTTCCGGGTTGGCGTAGTAAGCATCGATCGCAGCCCGGTAGGCGCGCGCGACCACTGCCCCGTAGTATTCACTCTTGTTGCGCCCTTCGACTTTCAAAGAATCGATCCCTAGCTTCAAGTAGTCGTCGAGGCGTGGCATCAGGTTCAAGTCCCGGGAGTTCAGGATATAGGAGCCACTCTCGTCCTCCTCGATCGGGTAGAGTTCCCCCGGGCGAAACTCTTCTTCGAGGAAGAAGGAAAACTCGCTCATGTTCTTGTCGTTGATCTCGATCGTCCCCACCGAGCCGTCCGGCCGTGTCACCTTGAGGTTGTATTTCCATCGACAGCTGTGAGCACAACTCCCTTGGTTCGCGCCGCGCTCCGCCATGTAGTTCGAGAGCAAACACCGCCCCGAGTAAGTCATGCACATCGCCCCATGGACAAAAGTCTCCAAGCGAATGTCGGGGCACTTGTCACGGATTTCTGTCAGCTCTTCGAAACTCACCTCGCGCGCCATCACGCACAGATCGGCTCCTTGCTGCTGCCAGCTCTTGACGGTGAGCCAACTCACGACGTTCGCCTGAGTCGAAACGTGGAGCTCGAGCTCGGGAGCGTTCTCCGCCAGATAATGAAAGACTCCTAAGTCCGACACGATCACACCGTCAGGTTGCATCTGACGGATCGTCTTCAAAAATGCCGGGAGCTTCTCGATGTCCTTGTTGTGCGCGAAAAGATTGAGCGTGAGGTAAACACGCTTTCCGCGAGCGTGGGCGAACTCGATGCCTTCCTTGAGATCGTCGAGAGAGAACCCGCTTTGAGTGCGGAGGCTCATGTCCGGCGTTCCTGCGTAGATCGCGTCGGCGCCGTACCTGATGGCCACCTTCATGCGATGAAGATCACCGGCTGGCATCAAAAGTTCGGCCTGGCCGGGGCGCGGTCTCTTTTCGGTCGAAGCTGAGTGGGGGGGCAGTGAGTCGCTCATCGGCTCTGGCCGGCCGAATTAGCATGCTTTGCGCTGGCGCGCTTCCTTCTTGATTCCGAGGCAACCTGAGGCATGGTCCGCCCGTGAACTTGATTGACGACGATCTTCCTGAACATACCGTCGCTTCCGTTCGAGCTGCTCTTCACAGCGCCGGGAGCGAGCATCCTCCCCGGATCCTTGTCCTGTACGGATCTCTTCGAGAGGTCAGTTTCAGCAAGAAGCTCGCTCAGGAAGTGGAGCGAGTCCTGGCCCGATTTGGCGCCGAGGTGAAGGTGTTCGACCCAACGGGGCTACCCGTGTTCGATCGAACCAGCAACGACCATCCGAAGGTGCAGGAGCTGCGGGGGCTCTCCGTTTGGTCCGAAGGGCATGTCTGGATTTCCCCCGAACAACACGGAAGCATGACAGCGGCGTTCAAGAACCAGATCGACTGGCTGCCTCTCTCGGATGGCGCCGTCCGTCCAACGCAGGGACGAACTCTGGCGGTCATGGAAGTCAGTGGGGGGTCGCAATCATTCAACGCAGTGAATCAGCTGCGTATTCTTGGTCGTTGGATGCGCATGTTCACGATCCCGAATCAGAGCTCCGTGGCGAAGGCTTGGAAAGAATTCGATGATGAGGGCCGGATGAAGCCTTCGGACTTTCGCGACCGAGTGGTCGATGTTTGCGAGGAGCTTTTTCGGTTCACGATCTTACTGCGCGATCGAGCTGAGGCGTTGACTGTCCGCTACAGCGAAGAAAAACAGAAGCGCGAGCAAGGAGCTCTCAAGAAAGGGCAGGGAGTCTAAGTTGCGCGTTTTAGCCCTCGAAACGTCGAGTCAACGCGGTTCCGTGGCTCTCATTGAGGGGGACTCGCTTTCTGGAGCGAGTGTCTGCGGCTGCGCGCGTCATGAGGTGCCCAATCAACACGCGGAGCGCCTTCTCGGGTTGGTCGACCAATGTCTGAACGACGCGGGTTGGGACAAGAACTCGCTGGATCGTATCGCGGTTGGTGTTGGGCCCGGTGCATTCACGGGAATTCGTGTCGGACTGTCGATCGCACAAGGGTTGATGTTGGGCTTAGGGGTGGATGGGGTTGGCATCGGCTCCCTGCGCTCGATCGCTGCAGGTATCCCGGCGGAAGAGTCGCGTCTTCGCGTGGTCGTTCGGGATGCTCGTCGCGACGAGTTTTTCCTCGCAGCGTATGATGCGAGCGGAGCGGAAGTCGTCGCCCCTCAGGCGATTCCTCAGGCGGGTGCTGAGAGGACGATTCGCGAGAAGTTCAGTGGCCGGGAGTTTGTCGTCCTGGGAACAGAGATCGATGGATTGGATTGTCATCTCGACGATCTGACGACCGAACCCGACGCTCGGAATACGGGTCGCATTTCCCTAGCCGTCAACCCCGAGGATGCACCGGTGAGCCCGCACTACGTGCGCGGGCCCAACGTGGTCAAGCCAAAGCTGCCTCCGTCGCCGCTCTTGCAGCCGCGCAAACCCTAACGAACCTTGCTTTAGCGAACCACGACAATGCGACAGCCGTTGCACCCGGCCGGAGCATTCGGGTCCGCATCGTCACAGACTTCGTTCTCCTGCTGAATGCCATCGCCGCAATAGCCTCCGAGGACGCACCCTGGCTGGCACTCGTTGTAGCCGCCGTCGTTGACCCCGTCGTCGCACTGCTCGCCGAGAGCCAGGATGCCATCGCCGCATTCGGCGTCGCACCGAGAGCGTCGTGTTTCGAAACCAGACAACGTGAGCTTGAAGGTCGAACCGTTCGCTTGGCGTTCGGCGTGGAAGATCTTGATGTCGTAGACGCCGTTGTTTTCTAGGCCAAAGTCCGCGGCTGTCGTGTCGACGGTGACGTTCGGACCCTCAATCAGCTCGGCAACATCTGGCGGCTGCTGTGGGGGCTCCATCTTCATGTCCACACCTTTGATGCGTCCCCCAGTCAGTCGCACTTGACCAGCAAAGGTGGCGTGAAGTCCACCCAAATCCAACGCCAGTCTTCCACCGATGAAGACGTAGACGTCATCATCCCCGGTGAAGCGCAGAGTGGCGTCCATCAACTCTGTGTAGGTGAAGAGGTAGGTGACTTCGGAGGTGAACGCGAAGTTATGAGTGGGACCTGAGCCGGTCAGCTGAGTTTCCGTCCAAAGACGCCCATCCATGCCATAGGCTGCCTCGGTTGAAACTGCGGCAGTTTCTCCCCCGTCATCGAGGGCTCCGGCAATTCCGTCCACCGGATAGAAAAATGGGTTTCCGTCATAGGGGCCGCAAGGCTCCATCGAGCAGTTTTGGCTTCCGACCCAACCTTGGTTCGTGAACCAGCGCTCGCCGTTTGCACCCCACCGATTGACATAATTTCCTTCGCCATCGTCGTAGAGGACAATTTCGTCCTTGTGCGTGACGTTGGTGCCTGGCTTATCGACGTACCAATCTTGGAAGTTCGTGTTGCATATGCCGGCGTCCACCGTCTTTCGCACCGGTTTGCTGTTGACGAGTTGTTCCTCCAGAAGCCCCAGGGTGGGATCTGGTCGTCCTTGAGCTGTGCACGGGCTGGTGGAGCTGCTGAAGTCCGAATGCGAGTAGGAGAAGTCGCGGTAGACGACCGGTGCCCGAAGAATGCACTCTTGGGTATCCGGCGACTTCTCGCACTCGCCGCTCGTCACTTCACCTTCACAGACGTAGCCTGGCTCAACTTCGCAAGCCGCGCTGCAGCCGTCACCGCTGATGTCGTTGCCGTCGTCGCATTGCTCGCCCAGAAGGAGGCCGTCGCCGCATTCTGAGGTGCATTGGCCGTTTTCGTCGCACTGAGGAGCGAACTGGCATTCAGCAGTGCAGCCCTCTTCCAGTGAGCCTTCGCACTTCTCCAAGCCTTCGACGATTCCGTCGCCGCAGACCGTCGGAACGCATGTGGCGAGACCGTTGTCATCGGTTGGACACTTGAAGCCCAGCTCCAGTTTGCAACCTGCGTCGCAACCGTCGCCATCGGCTTGCCCGCCGTCGTCACACTGCTCCGGGAATGCCGTGACCCCGTCGCCGCAAACCGCAAATTGAATGCAGAGTTGGCCCGCAGCGGGGCAGATATAGCCGCGATCAATCCCTCGGCAGTTGCCGTAACAACCGTCGAGGTTCTCCTGATTGCCGTCGTCGCAAACTTCGTCGTCGTCGAGGATGCCGTCGCCGCAATTCGGCGTCGGAGGTAGATTGAAGTTTGGATCGTTGTTCGGGTTTTCCCCGTTGGGGTTTCCTACATCGAGACCATCGTCGTTTCCGTTTGTCGTGCCACCACCCCCGTCGCTCGGAGCTTCGTTCTTCCCACCAGTGGCCGAGCAGGCCAAGGCGGCGAAGAGCGAGCCAAGAGGCCAGGGAGGTGGCCTGAATTGGGGCGCGCATGGGTTAGCGGACCACGATGATGCGGCAGTTTCTGCAGTTGGGATCGGCATTCGGGTCCGCGTCGTCGCACTCTTCGCCTTCATCGACGGTTCCGTCGCCGCAGTAGCTGCCGAGTTGGCAATCAGTACCACACCGGTTGTAGCCGGCGCCGTTGTCGGGACCTTCGTCGCATTGTTCGCCGAAGGCGACGATCCCATCGCCGCAGGTGGCGCGGCAATCGGAGCGGCTCGTGTCGAACCCGGACAGAGTCAGCTTGAAGCTGGATCCCTTGGCCTTGCGCTCGGCGTGGAAGACTTTGATCTCGTAAACGTTCCCGGCAGTCATGTTGTGGGCGGCGTTGGTGCCACCCATCAGCGTGGGGCTAGCTCCAGAGACTGTGAACTCGCCGGGGACAGCCTGGTGCAAACCACCGAGATCCAGTGCCAGAATGCCATTCACGAACACCCAAACGTCGTCGTCGCCGACGAACTTGAGTGTCGCCATGGTGCCGGCTTCGTAGCCGAACCAGTAAGAGACCTCGGAGGTGAACGAGAAGTTGCGCGGTACTCCGGAAGGATCGTTCACCAAGCCGCCCGTCATGCCGTATTCTGTCGTCGAGATTTGCGCAGTTTGTGCTCCAGCATCTTTGGCGTTCGGGATCCCGTCGACTGGAAAGAAGAAGGGGGTTCCGTCGTACTCGCCTTCAACGCATCCGCCGCAGCCCATGGTGTTCCACTTCTCACCATTGGGTCCCCAGCGGTTCACGAAGTTTCCTGCACCGTCGTCGTAGAGGACGATCTCGCTTGCGAAAATCGTTGAGTTAGCTCCGTCCGCGTACCATTCGGAGAGACTTCCAGCGCACATGCCCCCTGTGCCGGGGCCAGCCAATGCTGTCGGTACCGGTTTCCCAGCGCTGAGGGTGGTCTGAACCAGGCCGGTTGTCGCTACCGTCCCTCCGCAAGCACCATTTTCGAAATCGGAATGAGTGCTCTCGAAATCTCGGAAGATGGTTGGGGCCCGGATGATGCACTCGTTCGTGTGCGGCGACCTCTCGCACTCACCAGCCGTCGACTCGTTCGTACAGGTGTAGCCTTCCTCCGGCATGCAGGTGGAGCTGCAGCCGTCGCCGTCCAGGGTGTTTCCATCGTCACAAGCCTCCCCCAGGACGAGACCGTCACCGCAGGAGGAGGTGCAGGCGCCCGTTCCACCCGAGCAGTCGGGTGCAAACTGGCAGTCGGCGCGACACCCGGTCTCTCCGAGCTCACACATTTCTGCGCCCTCGACGAGCCCGTCCCCGCAGACGGTTTCTGTACAAGGCGCGGCGGGAGTGTCGCACTTCCAGCCGATCTCGATCTTGCAGTTGTCCGAGCAACCGTCTCCGGCCGCCGTGTTGGCGTCATCGCACTGCTCGGGGAATTTCAAAATGCCGTCGCCGCAGATGGCGAACTCGAAGCATGGCTGCCCTTCTTGCGGACAAATGAACCCTGGGTCGATGCCTAGGCAGTTCGCGTAGCAACCGTCGTCAGCCGTGAGGTTACCGTCATCGCACACTTCGTCGTCGTTCAGGATCCCATCGCCGCAGTTCGGTGGTGCGGGGCGGTCTTTGTTGGGGTCGTCTGGAACGATGTCACCATTGCCTCCCGTGCCCAGGTTGAGGTCGCCGTCTCCGCTAGAGTCACCATCGCCGGTACCGGTATCTCCATCGCCGTTCGTTCCGCTACCCGCGCTACACGCGGCAGCGCCGGCGGCAATTCCGGAGATTGAAATAAGAAAAGCTAACTTACTAACTCGATTGGTTTTCATTTAAGAGGCAGTCCTTGGGCGAAAACAAGGGGAGAGAGTTGGTGGAAGCGCGCGGATTGACGCGATTCAACGCACTAAAGATTGACATGAAACTCGACCGGCGAGTTCACAATCCTTCTCAGTAGCGCTTCCAAAACCTTCCTTGATCGCGTGGTTTTGGAAAGTTCCGCTCGATACATCGATAGCGCCATCACAGGTCCAGTTGACGTGATTCGCAGAGCCGCTCAACGGCTCAAGCGCTTGATGTCCATTCGCGAGACGCCGCTGTCTGCTGTGATGTCGGCTCCGTTGATCGTGACGCTTCCTTGAAGTGGGACGTGGAGCCCACCTAAGTCGACAACGAGTTGGGCTACGCGCGGAGAGGTATCAGCAGGCGAGCTGCGCTGAATGTTCGTTGATTGTTAGAATCTACTTGGGGGCGAGCGCATTGTCGTCTTCATCGTCCCGCTCACCGTAGCCTGCACCTGGCCGACTTGAGGAACGGTCGTTTCGCTCACTCTCCGCTTGGGTCTTAGGAGCGAGGGGAGCGAAGAGGTCGTCCACATCTTCCGCGCTGAGCGCCGAAATCGAACCGGCCTTGCCCAAGATGGTATCCGCGAGGTGTCGCTTCTTTTTCTGCAGAGCCATCATGCGCTCTTCGACGCTCGACCCAGCGATCAGGTTGTACACGAAGACAGGGTTCTTCTGCCCGATGCGATAGGCGCGGTCCGTAGCTTGCATTTGAGCCGCGGCGTTCCACCAGGGATCGTAGTGAATGACTGTATCAGCCGACACGAGGTTGAGCCCGGTGCCCCCTGCCTTGAGGCTGATCAGAAAGACGTCGGCTTTTCCTGCTTCAAAATCGTCGACGAGCGCCTGACGATCGCGTGTGGAGCCGGTGAGACACAGAGACTTGATGCCCCGTTGGCTCATCCCTTGCTGCAACAAGGCCAGCATTTGCGCGAACTGAGAGAAGACGAGAACGCGTCGGCCTTCTTTCAGCTGCGCTTGGAGTAACTCGAAGAAGAGCTGGTATTTGGCTGACTTCTTCACTTTGCGAGCTGATTCGACGGGCACGATACGTGGATCGCAGCACACTTGGCGCAGCTTCATCAGCGCGTCGAGAATCGTCACAGCGGAGCCACCGATCCCCTTGCGCCGAATGGCAGTTCTTACGTCCGCATCGGCAGCGAGACGGATCGATTCGTAGAGATCGCGTTGGTCACCCGTGAGATCGATGGAGCGGACGAGCTCCGTCTTCGGGGGCAAGTCATGAGCCACGCTCTCCTTGAGTCGCCGCAGGATGAACGGTGCCACACGCGAGCGCACGACTTCCAGGCGCTCCTCGTCGCCCTGCTTTTCGATCGGATCGCGGAAGTTTTTACGGAACTCGGTCTGACGGCCCAAGAGCCCCGGATGCGTGAACTCGAAGAGTGCCCAGAGTTCGCCGAGGTTGTTTTCGACAGGTGTGCCCGTGAGGGCAAGTCGGTGGCGTGCAGAGAGCGTTCGAACGGCTGTGCTGGCCAAGCTGCGCTCATTTTTGATCGCCTGAGCTTCATCCAGGATCACGTAGTGAAACTCACGATCGGTAAGCGGCGTCAAATCACGAATGAGAACTGGGTAGCTCGTCAGGATGACTTCGGTTTTTTCGAAGTCAGCGACGAGGCGATGGCGCTTCGGTCCGGTGTAACAAATCGTCCGTAAGTGAGGGGCGAACTTGTTGATCTCGCGCTCCCAATTGAAGACGAGGCTCGTCGGCGCGATGATGAGGGTGGGAATATCCATCCGTCGCGCCTCCTTTTCACGGGCCAGCAGCGCAATCGTCTGAAGTGTTTTACCCAGGCCCATGTCATCGGCCAAGACCGCGCCCACTCCGGCGTCGCGCTTGTGCTCCAGCCACATGAGGCCTTCGTGTTGATACGGGCGGAGCGTGGCGCGTAGCGCCGCCGGCTGCGGTGTCCAGGCCGGTTTTTGCTTGATCGACTGGGCGCGCTCCAGCCAGTCGGAGCCGGAGAGCCAGTTGAGCTGAGGTCCTGTTTCCTCGAAAGCGACGTTCAGGTCGTCGAGCTCCGCCACGCGCGCCATCGGGAGCGGGACGTCTTCGTGCTCCCGCCCATCGCTGGGATAGAGATCGGCCAGCACAGCGAGGATCCGCTCAAGCCGTTTCCATGGCACGACGACGTAACGCCCATCCCCTAGGGGCACAGCGCGAAACTTCGAAGGGCAGTTAGCGAGCGATTCGAAGGAGGTTCCTTCGGCGCAGTCCTCCAACATTTCGATCAAAGACGGCACCAAGTTGTACGGTTTACCGTTGATCTCGATACCGAGCTCGACGTTGAACCAATCGAGCTTCTCGTCGGGTTCGACGCTTCCGTACCAGGGCGTCGTGGGTGGCAGCGTGGGGAAGGGGAAGCTCGGGTCGACCTCCACCTGGAAGCCGTGACGTTCCAGCTCTTGAACGGCATGACCCGCAAAGGAGCAACCGATGTGCACCTCGCTGGCTAGAGTGATCATGTAGTTCGCTTGGGAGTCGTAGTCCGGTAAGATCCCTTCGACGTGCTCCAGCTCCACAGCGCCAAAGCTTTCCAGGAGTCGGGAGGCGTTGGCCTCAGCGCTTCGATCACGATCCACCTGCGTCGCGCTCAGGTCGAGCTCGAAGTCGTTCTCCCCGGCCATGACGATCTCGCCAGAGTAGTCGAAATAGAAACTGGCGACGGCTGCCTGGACCTCTCGCTCTCCTTGGGCATCTTCCAGGAGCACGGTTTCTCCCAGCAGCCGAAGGCGCGGGACCATGCTGATCGTCGCCCGCTTAGAGGTTTCCCGGTCCGGAGTCGCGGCGTCGGGCACCTCTGCGGATTCAGCAACTGAACGCCGGTCCACCACAGGCATAGAGCAGAGATTTTACGGCATTTTCACCCTTGATCTTCGGAAAATGCTCTGGGCGGGTGTTCAGACGGCAACGCTACTGGTTCTGCTGGGCGAGGACGATCCGTTGGTCACAAGGCTTCGCCTTCTCGTCGCGCTGCAGACCGGGGATTTTCAAGGGGTCTGCGTCGAGTGTGGCCAATTCCAGCCTGATTTTGCCTCGAATCAACTCGCTGAGGTTCCCGGTGCTGTAATTCGTGTGCGTCCCCCCGCAACTCGACTGGGGATCGCCGCCGCCGACCGATGCGGGGCCTGCTCCGCCCCGGAGAACGAATAGGTTGGTTCCCCCCGTGTATTGGGCGATCTGGCGCCAGATGACTTGGCCGAGCGAGTCCATGCCTGATGCCGCGATGGTGTAGAGGTGGATCCCACGACGGGCAGCCTCTTTCATGCTGTGCGCGTAGCTGATCGAGTCTTGGTAGTTGAGCTGAGGCGGGGCGTCCCCGATGAGGAACGCCGTTCGTGCGACCGAATGTTCATTCCAGTTGAGGTGGGAGAGGGCTGCGGCGATGCCTTCGTTCACGTCTTCTGGGGTGTCTCCACCACCGTTGGCTCGCACGGTTTCCACTCGCGCGACGAAACCATCGACATCGGTCGTCATCTGGTGCACCCGCGTGAGGAAGACGTCACCGCGGTCACGGTACTCGACTATCCCCAACCGGATGCGAGCTCCGGACTCTCCTAAGGTGTCGGCGACCTTCGTGATCGTTCCTTTGAGTTGTCGGATCTCTTCGCTCATCGATCCGGTGGTGTCGAGAATGAAGACGACATCGACCGTCTTGTGCTTCATCGAATCGCGCTTTTTCTTCAGGGTGAGAGTGACCACCCCGTCGTCTTTCTTGGTCGAGAATTGGGCGCTGGCGGTAGCGCCTTGGCAGCTGGTTTTTGCTTTCAGATGATCGCGAACCAAGCCTTCGGCACGCGGAAAGAGCACCGCGCGCCCAGAAGCACCCGTCGTCAACGACGTCTTGTGTCGTATCCCATCCATGACCGTGACGATGCAGTTGGGAACGGGCTTTCCGGCTCGATCTTTCACGACGAGGAACCTTCGCTTGGACACATCGACCTTCTCGAAGGGGATTGAATTTTGTGTGGAGAGATATTGGTTGAACTCTCGGAAGTTGGCGTTGTCGTCCCATTCGCCAGCTGCAACTCCGGTACGACGTTGCCGAGGGGCGGGCGCGGGGCGTCCCGTCACCGTCGTCGCTCCCATTCGAATTTTTGGTTTTCGACTGAGACTCTTGTGGCTTCCGCCGAGCCGACCGTGACCGGAGCCGAATCCGGCGCCCACGCCGTCCGCGAAATGGGTGCTGCCGCTGCTCGAGGCTGCGGTATCGAGCGCATCAGCCGGAACTCCTTCTGCGGGAGCGCTCGGCATCGCCGCCCCTTTCGGAGGCGCGGCACCGGGCACGATCTCCTTGCCTTTGACGCCGTAGATCTTGGCCGGAACGAGTGGTTCTTCGGTTGCTACCGTGGCCGAAACTTCATCGCCCTCACTTGTCTCGCTTTCTGAGGAACCATGCTGGAGTGGTGTTCGGGATTCCTTCGCTCCAACGAGAGGTTCAAGCATTCCCTCGTCTGGTTCTTCAGCGCTCGTTGGCTCGTCAACTGGCGATCGTGGCTCCGTTCCGGAGGAGGCACACGCCATCGGGAGCGCAAGTAAGGCGGCGACCCCGAGGAAGGCGAATCGGGTTCCGCGAAAGGAAGAACGAAAGTTTCTCGACATGGATGAACGGTCACCTTTCCAGACTGAAAGTTCCCGAAAATTCAATTTTTCGGGGTCTGGGAAGGTTTACGGTTCAGCTGCCGGAAACGATCTCAGAGAGCCGGCATTTCGAAAAAGGGTACTCGCAAAAAACGGCGACTCCCAGAGGAGAGTCTTCATTCCGCTTGAGGTGCGTGCATGGCGCGAGAAAGCGCACCGTGCTGCGGCTTGTAGACTTCTTTGTAGTCTTCGTGGGACAGCTCGACCATCCGATGAGCTTCCTCAACTCCGTAGACTTCGGCGATCTCCGTGGGTGAAGTCTTGCCCGGTTGTTGCTTGTAGGTGAGAAAGTAGTGCTTGAGGCGATCGATGAAGGTCGATGGGCAGTCGGAGATGTCCTGCCAGTTGCCGAACGCCGGGTCCTGCTTCATCACGGCGACGAGTTTATCGTCGGCTTCGTTGTGATCGATCATGCGGAGGCCGCCGATGATCCGTGCCGTCAGCAGGATATTTCCACTTGGGATCGGGCGTTCTGAGACGACGCAGATATCGATTGGATCACCATCGCCGACGATGCCAGTGCGCCCTGTTGCTTCCATGCAGCGCCGAGCGACTCGCTCGGCGCACAAGGTTTGCGGAACCAAGCCGTAAGGGAAGGGGCATTGGCTTGAGTAGGTCTGCGGCCGATCGACCATGAGCAGGCCAGAGTCCTTGTCGAGTTCGTACTTCACCGTGTCAGTCGGGACGACTTCGATGAAGGCCTTCACCCGGATCGGGGCTTCTTCACCGATGTGTACGCCATGCCAGGGGTGGGCCTGAAAGAGGTGAGATTGGTACAGGCCGCCGATCACGCTGCGCACCGTGCCCGGTGCGGCATTCGACGTGCTGCTGGGCGGGGGTGGCTCGAATTTGTCAGACATCTGAGCGCGAATCTGGTGGGAAACGGGCTCGAATTCAAGTCGTTTCTTGCACCCTTGACCCGACTAGGGGCGCGCAATCGAGCTATCTGAAAGGGGCTTTCCGCCGGGCCGAAACGCGCCCTGGACCGAGTGGACGAAAAGGACTCGGTCCGTGCTTCACGGGACAACTCGTCCCCGCAAAGAGCTTACGGGGCTCGCCCCCGATCAAAAAGTTTGCCACCCTTGACCGGAAGCTGGGTTTCCTTGACCGGAAGCTGGGTTTCCTTGACGGGAAGCTGGGTTTCCTTGACGGAAAGTTGGGTTTCCTTGACGGGAAGCTGGGTTTCCTTGACGGAAAGTTGGGTTTCCTTGACGGAAAGTTGGGTTTCCTTGACGGGAAGCTGGGTTTCCTTGACGGGAAGCTGGGTTTCCTTGACGGGAAGTTGGCTTTCCTTGACCAAAAGTTCGTCGTCCTTGACGGGATGTTTGCCAAGGAAATGGCCAAGCACGGGCTACCGCGATCACTTCATCCTACCAACATTTGTAGTAATACGACCCCAACGAGCTGTCGTAGTGGCGTGAGCAGTCGATGCCGGCCGTCGACTCGAGCCAAGCAAGACGCCCTCCCTGACCACCAAGGACGCGAGTCCAATATTGGTAGCTGTTGGCTGCTGCACAGTCCCCGTCCGCTTCGTCTCCACGAGAAGCAAGTCCGGCCACATACGTGCGGCTCGCCCTGGGATCGTGAACCCACGCTGGTCCGCCGGAGTCGCCAAAGCAAAGCTTGTAGGTGGAGTTGTTGTCACCGAAGTAGTGTGTACGGATCTTGTCCAAGGTGGCGTATCCCCAACGCTCCACACCTGAGCCGCTGCCATTCCTTGCCTCAGGACCGTAACCTTGGAAGGCGACTTTCTTGTTCGTGTCCGAAAGCCGGTCGTCGAAAATTCGGTTGTAGTCTGAGGAGCTGGTGTGACGCCACGTGTGGTCCACTTGCACAATAGCTAGGTCGTTTGTGGCATAGCCGTCGCCCTTCCATTCGTCGAAGACCCAGACGTCTGCGAACTCCCATTGTCCTGTGTACAACGCTCCGTCATCGTTGTTAGTGAGGCTCCAGCGGGGGCGATTCGGTCGATCCACCTGGGTCTGTTTGACCACTATGGGGTACGACTTGCGACTTCCGTCTCCGATGTTCGTAAACCTAGGGGCGAAGCAATGAGCGGAGGTCAACAACGTTCTCGGACCGATGAGAACGCCGGAGCAGGTGCGCACGTCGTCGCTGAGTAGGGTCTCTCTCATCCAAAGACGAACAGATTTAGAATAGGGCGCCTCGATGCCGTGGAGCACAGCACCTGAAGCGCGATCCAAATACCTGGGGGGGCCATCAACGAGAACCTCGCCCAACCCCGCAGTGCCTTCCTCTGGCTCTTCATCGGAACTCTGCTCTTCGGAACTCTGCGCGTTTTCCAGCTTTCGGCGAGCTTGCACGAGCAGGCGCGCATCCTCACATGTCTCCACCTGCTCAAGCTGAGCAGTACGGCGCAGTGCCTCGTTGTGAATCAGTTCCAAATTCATGTTTTGAAAACTGTATCCCTCCACTTGGTTCGAGGTTTCACCGTCAATCAAGACCTCGTTCTCACTGCAAACCGTAAAGTTGGTGGAGTCCAACGGTTCGTCAACTCCGCCATCGTCAGAACATCCCGCTCCGGCCAAGCTCCCTAAGATAGCTAGGAGCGAGTAGCGCAAGGAATGGGATGTGGGAGCTCTGAATAGACGTTTCATTTGGGTTGGTTTTCCTTGTGTTCGGATCGTTGCGCGAACTGGACGGCGTCAGATTCGCGGGGATCGATGGCTCAGCAAGAGCAAACATCACACACCCAAAGTATGAATTGCGTCGACTGTGGCAATGTCTATTTGTCGTCAACTTTCGCAGGAACCAGCGCCTCAGAACCTGAGTTGTGTCGAGAACTGATAGGTGACGTCATGTCTTTTTTCTAACCGACACGAGTAGCGCTCGCCGCATTGGATCTCACTGTTTGGTCACATAGCGATTGTCCAAATCTTCGATGAGTTTCTTGGGTGGCTAGTTTTCTCGCTCTCCAGTCCGAAACGAGAAACGAGTGAATTTAGTCACACCTTCCAACGCAAGTTCGCCTTTGCCTTGCACCAGCTTCAGTGAGTCAGGAGAGGAAGCAAAAGGGCCCCATCGACCCACCACGCCACTGCGCGTTTGGTCGTGTTGTGATCGATACGCCAGGTTGCCAACAAGAGTGCTGTTCCGAGAGCGATGAGCGACAAGGGCGCCGGAGCGAAGAGTGACAAACTCAATCCAGCGACGGTCAACCCACCGCAAACGAGCTTCGTCCAGAGCAGCCCCGATCGCGCGGGAACTGTGGGGACGGCTGAGGCTGAGTCTTCGGCGACGTCGGGAATATCAAAGAGGATGGCGTTTGCCGTACAGAAGAGCGCCAAGACCGAGGTCAAGAGAAGCGCGTCGGGGCCCCAGGCGAGACTTCGATTCGTCCATTGGGGCACCCAGACAACAGCGACTCCCACGGCGACACCGACAAATGGCCCTTTCAAGTTCGGAAGAGACTTGAGCCTTGTCGATGCGCCTCGGAGTGAAAGGGGCACGGCATAGACGCCACAAAGGAGCGCCCCTAACAAAACCAACCAAAACGCCTTCGTGGTCGACGTCGTCAGCAGCCAAATGAGCGCCATGACGGAAACGAGCGTCAAGCCCAGGTGGAGCCAGCGCCGGGTCCTCGGGATCGAGCTGCTCGATGGAGCGTCGAGGGTGCCATCGAGGTTGTAGAGTGCCAGCGTCGCCCAAAAACAAATCATCACGGCGGTCGTCGTGCTTGCGGAGTCAGGACCCACGAACGGGGCACCGAGAGCTTGAGCGGAAAAAAGACAAAGGCCCGCGACGCACGTGGCGACCCAAAGCCGAAGCTCGACTCCCCAGGACCAGACGTCGAGCAAGGAGCGGGTTGCCTGATGGCGAACGAGGGGAAGGGCTCGCGCGAGTTCATTCATCGGGGCTTCTCCCAGATGACGGTTTCGTAGAGAGGGAGACCGAAGGTCTTCGTGCCGATCCTTTCCTGAAGCTCGAGATCAGGCGCGACTCGTCGTGCGATGGTCGGATAGTCGTAGAGCTCATGCCAGGGGTTTCGCGCCAACAGGAGGAAGAGCAGTTGAGGCGCGAGATAGTACAGGCGTTGGAGGAGGCGGAAAGGAAGGCGCCCGGTGGGGGCGTGGAAGTCGACGGTCAGAAGCCGCCCTCCGGGTTTGACCCGGGCCGCAAGCGCAGCGAGGGCTGGACCCACCTCCCGGCGGTCGAAGACGTTGAGGAAATAGGGAGCGACGACCAGATCATAAGCGCCACTCAGCGCGAGGGCGTCGCCCTGCTCGAAGTGCCCGAGGAGTTCTTGCTCTTCGAAGCGCTTCTGAGCCCGAAGCAACATTCGTCTTGAGGCGTCGCAAACGGTGATCTTCGCTCCGGTCCGGGCGGCTTCGGCGCATTCCACACCTGTTCCGGCTCCCGCGTAGAGAACGGTGTCACCCGGTCGGAGAGAAGTGAGGTGAATCTTTTTCGAGCGCTCAATCGCTCCACCAGAATAGAGCGCGCCCAGGACGTCATAGAGCCCTGCGAGCTTGTCGTAGTTCGCCGCTCGGGTGAGCCGTTCCTTCGTCGAGAGTTCCAGAACGGCGGATCGATGGGGCATGGTGGGAGCCTCGTGGCGTCCTTAGGGCGACTTCTCACACGAATAGGAGCCGACGAAGATCCCCGAACGGGCACATTCGACGACCACCATCCCATCCTTCTCCGTCATCAGATGAAACGATTGGGAGAGCGGGTTACGACTCACTTGGCGCAGCGTACTCTCGCAGTCGGGGCAAGCGAGGTAGCGAGCCATATCTTCCACCTCGGTGTTGTCTCCGTAGACGTTGTTGAGCCCGAGCACTGAGAGCACGATCAGAAGAATGCTCACCAGAGGGCGAATCGACTGTTGTAGTGGCATGGCTTCCTCCCCGAGAGCTCCGTGTTCTGGTGCCCCGCTTCGCTCTTACTTCGAGCTGCCGGCCATTTCCAGTTCGTAGAAAGGCGGCGGGTATTCATTCGTCCACCAAAGTCCGGCGCCGACTTGGACAAAGTGCTTTTGCAAGATGCCTTTGTAGTACGAACCGTTTCTGATGAAGATATTGGAATCCGTACGTTCCTTGTCCGTCCGTTCGCGGAGGTCGAGGCGCGTCGTGATTTCCGTATAGAGGAGGCCGCGGCTCATCGCGGCCAAGTTGGCTACGGCTGGGGCGACATCTGGATCGGGGAGATACTGGAGCACCCCCTGACAGACGATCAGATCATGCTGGCTTCGGTCTCGCCACCGAGCGATGTCACGATGAAGAAATCCGTGTTCTTTACACATGACTTTCGAGATCTCGGTGCCTGTGTATTTCGTCTTTTTCGCGTTCTTGGCGACCCAGCGCTTCCACAGACCGATGCCAGCTCCGACATCGAGCATCGAGTCGACCTCAATGCCGTTGTACTTGGCGAATTCGAAGACATATTTGGCCAAGTGCCCGTGCTCCTCAGCGGAAATCACGCGCGTCTTCGGAGAGAGATAGTAGCGGTCGTAATACGCTTGGTCGAAGTGGCTTTGTGCGTCCATGGGTGGGGACCAAAAGCATAGCAGCGGTGTGCTTTTTGGGAGCCTGCTATCAAAACACAGCTATTTTATCCTCTCTCGCAATGGTTAGAGGTCGGTCAGCTGAGACTTTCATTCGCTGCGCTGCTAGAATTAATTCGTGGTACGTCGAGTTCAATTGGAGATTCGAGCAGTTGCTTCAGCGGATGCGAGACGAGTCGATCGCGCGGACCTTCAACTTTTGACTCCAGAACAGCGGCTCGAAGCGCTTGAAGAGTTACGGAGGGCCTATTTTGGCTACGATGGGAATCCACCAAGATTGACTCGAGTTCTTGAACGCTCTTCTCTCCGAGAACACAAGATTTCTTCTGATTGGAGCGCACGCCCTCGCGTACCACGTTGAGAGACGCCTGACCGAGGACATCGACGTATCCGTTGAGCCGACTCTGGAGAACGCTCAGCGTGTACGCGCAGCGTTGGATCAGCGCTCCTTCTCACCGGCGAGAGATACCTTCGGATTGCTCGATGTCGAATAGAACGGCTCTGTTCCGTCTTGGGATGGATCGGGGGCCGTTCCTTGGCGCATGACTCGGATCACTCGTTGGAGCATCAAGCTGTTGGGGATCCGACTCACGGCGTCGTCGTGTCCGAGAGTCGTGAAGAAGAGATTCAGATCGAGGACTTCACCTTTGGCCGCCAGCTTGTCCCCGTCGTGGATTTCAATTTCGTCTCCGATGCGAAACGGGCGCATCCCCAGCAAAACGAGAGCGCCTGTCACGTTGCTGAGAAGACTCCAAGTGGCCACGAAGCCGACAGCCAGCGCGGCGAGCGCAGCACTCACGATCGCCCACGCGTGACCCATCGCGCCTGTGACCTGAAGCCCGACGAAGAGAGCGACGAAGAAGATCGTGAGGCGGATCGCAGAGCGCAGGCGTCTCGACGTGGCTTCCGCCATGAAATGTTCCTTGGCCAGTTTGCGGGTTGTGCGCCCCGCGATCCACTGAAGGGAAAGCGCTACTGCGAAAACGAGAGTGGCTTGAACGACAGGATGTTGGAGGGCTTTTTCGAGCGGCATCGTCGAGAGGCGACCTAGCACGAATCGCCAGAACGACCTGATGGCAATTTTCTTTCTTCGGTGCGTCGACCTATCGGGCACCTGCCCCTAGGCGGAAGGCAGGGTAGGGTGAGGGGCTTACTTGGAGAATTGAATGCCTGACTTGAACCAACCAATCACCCGTGACTCGAACCGGATCACTTGGGGGTGGTTGACACCTTTTGTCTTCGGGGTGGCATTCGCTGCTGCTTGTGGAGGAAAGGCAACAGACCATCGCGGCGGAGGTTCGAACGGTGAGGAAGCGAACGACACCGTGACGACGAGCGGGGATGGGGACGGTGATGATGAGGAAGAGGGACCAAATCACCCTCAACCCCACACTCATTTGAGCGCAGAGTGCCGGGAGGCCGCATCCCTCGCCGATCCTGTCGCAGATCCAACTCAGGCGGTGACGGTTCTCGCGGAAACATTGCTCGCCTTTCCTCCGGACGATGAGCTTTTGGCGCGTGCCGGATCCATTCAGCGAAGGGAAGAACTCTACGAGTTGGCTCTCGAACTCCTTTCGGACTCACGCGCGTTCTACGGTGCGGGAGAGTTCTTTCCTTGGTGGTTGACTACGCAGCGCTATCGACCGACTCCGAGCAAGAGCCCGGATCTATACCCCGAGTTCGACGCCGAGGCCTACGCGGCCATGGCAGACGAGGCGAGGCACTTTGGTCTCCGAGTCCTCGACCCCGAAAATGAACTCGACTTCGCGGCTCTTCTCACAGACGGCTTCGGTTTTTTTGGCTCACATGATTGGGTGTACGAGGGGAGCCCCCAGCCCGGCGAAACCATGTTCGAGCGTCCGGAGCGCTTTGGCATTTTCTCTCTTCCGCTCTTTGCAGCGCACGGAGCTTCTGCCGAGGTCACCGCGCCAGGCAGTCGCGGACGAGTTGTGCGGGAGCAGCTCCTATGTTCGGAGAGCCCCCTGCTGCCATCGATTCCAGAAATTTCCTCTGAATACGAGCCTCCAATGCGCGTCTGGTGGCAGAAGAACGTGTCAACGACCCCTCCTTGTCAGGCCTGCCACACGCTCTTCGGTGAGCTAGGCCTCGGGTTTGAGCAACTCGATCCTGTGGGGGCGTTTCGCGAAACTGAGGCAGGCTTTGCGATCGACACGACCACTCTGTTGGTCGACTTCGAGGAGGAAGAACTTGTCTTTGCTCATCCCGAGGAGTTGATGCGCTATTTGTCGAAGAGCGCCGTGGCGTGGGAGTGCATGGGGCAGAAGTGGGTGGAGTTCTACTTTGGACGATCCTCCGCGATTCGTGAGGAAGGCGAGGACTTGGTTGAGCCTTTGGTGGCTTGTGCTTCCGAGTCCGGTGCTTTCGTTCCGGGTCAGTATCTCTCGATGCTTGTGGCTTCCGACGAGTTTCAGAAGAGCTTTGTGTGTGGGAAACAGCGCTGCCTGGCTGGCGAGATTTGTCAGGCATCAGACTTGGCAGATCCGGTCGGCTCGATCTGCCTTGCTGCAGACAGCCCGATTGACTGTGTGAGTTGCTTTTGCAGTACGGACGCTCGGGGGAACCAGTCAGTTGATTGCAGCGACCCGTAGGTTCGTCAGGGCCACGAACGGGCTGGGAGGACAGGACTGGCGGCCGAGGCCCATGAGGGTCACGTAATAGTTCTGTCCAGCTCAGAATTCCTGCGCTGAGACAGCTGGGAGAATTGGCTACAAAGCAGTGGCAATCGCGACCAAGATCACTATACCAGCGGGCACAGGCGACCCCTTATTCAAGTGCCCCGAGTCAGCGCGGGCTGAGAGAGCGGAAACTGAATGAGGGAGGGAAAAGCGGCTCCATCATCAAGAGCATGCAGTCACCTCGCGAGACCAAGAAGGACAAGACAATGAATCAGCAACTCGAAACCAAGGTACCCACCCAGGCCGGCAACAACTACCGCGTCGCTGACATCAGCCTCGCCGACTGGGGGCGCAAAGAGATCGAGATTGCCGAGACCGAGATGCCTGGTCTGATGAAAATCCGTGAGGAGTATGGCCCGTCGCAGCCGCTCAAGGGGGCGCGCATCGCCGGTTGTCTCCACATGACGATTCAGACGGCAGTCCTCATCGAGACGTTGACCGCTCTTGGCGCTGAGGTCACGTGGACGAGCTGCAACATCTTCTCGACTCAGGACCAAGCGGCCGCAGCCATCGCCAAGACTGGCGTTCCGGTCTTCGCCTGGAAGGGCGAGACCGAGCCCGAGTACGAGTGGTGCCTCGAGGCTCAGATCTACGCCTTCGAGGGTGGCAAGGGCCCCAACATGATCCTCGACGACGGTGGCGATCTCACCAAGTGGATCCACGACAAGCACCTCAAGCTCTTCGAGGGCGACGACCCCATCCGCGGTCTGTCCGAAGAGACCACCACGGGCGTTCAAAACCTCTACAAGATGCTCCGTGACGGCGGCCTCAAGTGCCCCGCCATCAACGTCAACGACTCGGTCACGAAGAGCAAGTTCGACAACCTCTACGGCTGCCGTGAGTCACTGACGGACGGTATCAAGCGCGCCACCGACGTGATGTTCGCCGGCAAGGTCTGCGTCGTTGCTGGTTACGGCGACGTCGGGAAAGGCTGCGCTCAGGCGATGCGTGGTCTTGGCGCTCGCGTTCTCGTGACCGAGATCGACCCCATCTGTGCCCTTCAGGCCACGATGGAAGGCTACGAGGTCGTGACCATGGACGAGGCCGCTCCCCGCGGAAACATCTTCGTCACCGCGACGGGCTGCTGTGACGTCATTCAGGGCAAGCACCTCGACGTCATGAAGAACGAGGCCATCGTTTGCAACATCGGTCACTTCGACTCGGAGATTGAGGTTGCGTACCTGGAGACCCGCGACGACATCAAGGAAGAGGAGATCAAGCCTCAGGTGGATCACTTCATCTACCCCGACGGCAAGAAGATCATCGTCCTCGCACGTGGTCGCCTCGTGAACCTCGGTTGCGCGACAGGCCACCCCAGCTTCGTGATGAGCAATAGCTTCACCAACCAGGTGCTCGCTCAGATCGCTCTCTGGGCACCCGAGAAGGGCAAAGAGCTCGGCGATGGAGTTCACCTGTTGCCGAAGTACCTCGACGAGAAGGTCGCTGCGCTCCACTTGCCGCAGCTCGGCGTGAAGCTGGACAAGCTGACGACGAAGCAGTCCGAGTACCTGGGGATTCCCGTGAACGGACCGTTCAAGCCTGAGAATTACCGGTATTGATTCTCAAGGCGAAGAGTGCGGAGCGAAGTGGACGTTAGTCCACGAGCCGCATGAGATTCATCGCTGAGTTGAGTCGAGACGCCGCTCCTTGGAGCGGCGTCTTTCTTTTGGTGCGCCCAGCATGGGCGCCCCCCTCGGGGTGAGAGTCCCCGTGAAAGTTGACCATGAGGATCAAAGTGAAGCGC
>WURV02174178.1:0-13987 GCA_011762755.2 Epimenia babai | reverse complement strand
TATATATAAAATTGTGTATATGGGTGGGTTAAATAAATGAATGAATATATTCAATGTTCTGTTGGGTGATGCAATGGTTGTGTAGTCATGTCATCATTTCTTTGCAACAGCAACCGGTACTACTACATGACATGTTATAGGCTAGCCTTTTAATATTCACGTATTGACATTCTCCTCGCCACACTTCGTCAGGCTACACACTGATGGCATGGCTACAGTTCTCGTTAGTGTCCAGTACGAAGGCCATCTATATCTCGAACGGCGGTCACTCTCGCCAGAGCCACGGCATCGCCATGATGTACTCCAACGGTTTGATCGAGTTTGTGTTTCGCCGATCGAACGGCGAGGAGTGGCACGTCGAGTATGACAACATTCTCGCCGATCGCTGGTATCATGTGACGGCTACATGGAAAAACAGTGAAGGTGAGTGTGAATGTGTTTAATTCGGCTTGCCTGTTTGTAAATATTGTCACAACTGTGGCCCAGTTACATGTAAAACGCATCAATTACCTTTGTATGCGCACACATGAACGTATATTCTAAGTACAAAATTCTGGTGTACTGTTTGTATTATAATATAAAGAGATAAAGGAACAACTCCTTTAAAGACTTTAAATATAATAATGTATTCTCAAGTTAGTCTCTAAAAGTGTTTTTCATTTATCTCCCTATATTTTTCAGTGTGTAAATTCGAATTCAATCTTATTTCAGATATGCAAAAACCACGGATGGCATACCAATCGCAATACAGTTTCCTTAAAAAGTGTAGCTACTATGTAATTTATTAAACATGTTCCAGGTGGTCTACAGGTCTGGCAACGACATTTAGGATATAAAAAAACAACATATAATAGATCGGAAATCTGAGTGGGCTTTACTTAGCTATGTTATATTCTGGCGTGTTTTAAATTGAGTCCTTCATCAACTGATATAATTCCTTCTGAATGTCAGTTATAATTACCAATATCATCTGATACACTGCACCCTGATGCACCTGAAGCACTGCACCCTGATACACCTGATGCACTACACCCTGATGCACTGCATCCTGGTACACTGCACCTAGTGCACCTGATGCACTTCACCCTGATGCACCTGGTGCACTTCACCCTGATGCACCTGATGCACTTCACCCTGATGCACCTAGTGCACTTCACCCTGATGCACCTGATGCACTTCACCCTGATGCACTGCACCCTCATGCACCTGATACACTGCACCCTGGTGCACCTGATGTACTGCACATCCACACGCCGTCACGCTAGATGTGTACCGATGTTACTAAGTATTGTGACCACCAGGTCTTATCCTCTATATCGACGGGGATGCGGTCGCTAAAGACATCACCCCGACGAAGACTCGCGCCGCGCCCAAGTTTGTTCAGAACAACGACTTCGTCGTGGGCCGAGCGAATAATCGCGACCCGTCAGGTGACCTCGGCACGATGATGATAGACGAGCTGAAGTTCTGGTCTGAAGCGCGATCGGCCAATCAAATCAGAGAGTCAGGTACGCTGGGAGAAGCAGAAAGACTCGTTTGATTAAGGGGAATTTGAATATAGAAATGAACATTCTTTCTAAAAGTTGAAAGCATCAACGTCGAACATAAAAGATATAGAATTTTTATTTGGGATACTTGAGATTTTAATGTGATGTTGATGGTGTAATATGTGTAGCCAATGTGGCTCTCTGAATACTTGGACAGAAATGCATTTCTTTATAACATTAGATTTCAATTACAATTTTATATAAAGGGTAAGTAGATTGGTCTTCAAGCCATCTTGTAAAATATAACAAGGAAACGCGTGCAATACATTTTTGACTCATCGAGGTTAACATATTAAAACTTCCTTACATCAAGTATGGAATGTATACTAAAACAAGTATGCCTGATATTTATGGAATTTGCGTTAATTTTATTCTCAGTTATTTGAAAGGTGTTGCTTTTTTCACATGAGTTATGCACGGTACTTTTTTACCCAGGTCCTATCTACAAGTACCACTTGCCGATGGATGACATGTCAACGGGACAATTAGAAATCAAGAACATGCTGCCCCGAGTGTTTGGTAGCGTCGATATCGTACCCGGAAAGATGTCTAACGCCCTCAGTCTTAACGGCGAAAAATCGTACATCGACTTAGGTTCATACTCTCACTCATGCCTCGGCAACCTCGACCTTTGCCAATACGGTTTTTACCTATCCCTCTGGATCTCCTTCACCGATTTATCGGACAACACTTACTTCATCGCGACCGGCCTCAAAGGCACGACGTTGTACTACACAAACCGGCGACTTTACGCGTCGGCGACGAGCGGCGACAAGACGTGGACGGCTTTCCACTATCGCCCGCAGATCGGTCGCTGGTATTTCGTCGAGATATCGTGGAAGAAGGCGACGAGTCTGTCGTTGTACGTCGACCAACAGCTCGTCCACGTTCAGCGCGAATTCGCCATGGATCCGAAGGCGACGTCGTCGTTCACCGATTTTTATATCGGCCGAGCCAATTCCGACATGAAGACGGACAAGTACGCGGCGGCGTTGTTCGATAACATCGAGATTTACTTCGCGGATCGTGACACGCTCCGGGCTTTGCAGCTCATCCAGAGAGGTGGGTGGTATGTGTGTATCATAGAAGGCTGGAATTAAAGTGTCTATACTATAAACGGATTTGTGCAAAGCTTGCCCATTTGGCTAATGATGGAGAAATTTCATCTAGTTTTGTGGGTGTAAACATACCTGATTCAAAACCATTAAGTCTGAGTAGTTGACCATTGTCTATTCATGCCGGTGGTACCAAATGCCAAGGGAGAGGCTGCTCATGCTGCAGACTTTGCTAAATCTGTGAAAAGTGTTGGTTATTTCCAAGATGTTGAGGTAGCAGAGAGGTTAGCGTCATAGAGACCATCCAAAGTGCACACCGCCGCAGCAAAAGGAGAAAGACTTAACATAACCACTCCTTTTAGCAGATAGGCCTTCAGGGGTCTTTTTCTCCAAAAATTCTACACTGACTGTATGGACCGGGATTAAATTTAATTTCATTTAGCCTCATGGATTTGAATTCCAATGATCCAACCTCTATGCTACCTACCATAAAAGGTTCGTAGGTCATAGACAGAATAATGGCGTCTCAGATACCAGACGACACAATTGCCAACGATTATAGATTCGTGTTAAAATAAATTGAACACCGACCACTGTGAGTAATTTCTATATAAACAAATTAATTGTGTTAACACTTAATGCTCCATTATCTAAAATACATTAATTATTCATTTTATATATTTCTATCGTAATTTTTATTGAAGCCTTCACTAACAATATATTAACTATTGCATGAGACCTAATTGTGTATTTCATCGATATCATCAACTGAAACATTTGCCACCTCAGACAAGCCAGAAAGGCAGTACTTCCCATTCGAAGAAATCATCAAAGACCGTATACCGCACACTTCTTACCTTATCCGCACATACGGCCACCCTAGCCTAAACCAAGGAAAGATCGGTCAAGCCATTCTCCTTCAGGCCGTGAGGAAGCAATACATTGACATCGGCGAACATTCAACCAAATGCATCGGCAACCTTGACATCTGCCCGAACGGGGTCACCGTATCGCTATGGTTACGCGTCAGCTCGTTGCATAACGATATGATTTTTATCTCTACCGGAAGCAACGGTTTCGTTCTGTCGTACGAGGACAAATCGCTAACGGCGACGTTTAAGACGTCGACGCGCGAGTGGAAAGTCGCGAGTAAGCGGATCAAGACGAGCGTTTGGTACCACCTGGAGTTCTCGTGGCACCCCGAGGGCGGGCTGCGCATGTACATCAACGGCGACCTCGCGGAGAAGACCGATCTGTATACGCGCCGGTATAAACAGTCGCAGCCGACCCGCTTGGATCACATCTATATCGGGACTGACGGGAGGGGACGTACGTTCGCAGACGCCACGTTCGACGAACTGGAGTTTTGGTACGCACCGAGGGATTACCTTCTCGCTTTTGAGTACATACTCAGAGGTAAGTTATGTTGTATGGAATGACCCCCGCCATATTGTTTTCTGACAGACAATGTATGCCACGCCACGTACTGCGATGAAATGAACTCAATTCGTTATGAGTATAGTTATGACTCATTAGGTTAGCTGGCAAATACACTTTACATGAGCAAACACTGAATAACCTATCCTTGTGATGTTATAGTTAGTTGTACATATAGGCTATATTATAATATACAGTACAATATGAATAGATTTCAGTACGATACATGTTCAACAAACAAATTATATGAAGGTATTTCATGTAATACAATAGAAAAATATGATGCTATAATTCAGTTTAGCACTCCCCGTGATATTTCCATTGGATCATAAATTTAGCTTTTCTCTATATTAATATTATATTAATCAGAGGACGTTTTTTCCGAACATTGGCACAACATTTTGTATGCATCCGCCCAACATTGGGCTTATGTTGTGAATTCTTTCTTCCATCATGGGTCCGATGTTATGAATGCTTTCTTCCAACATGGGTCCGATTTTGAGAAGGCACAAGCTCCCTCTCAACGAATGCTAACCCTAAGGTTAGGTTGGCCCATCATTGCTAGTAACGCGATTTATGTTCATACGCAACATTACAAATCTCAAATGAAAATACACTTTTGCAGGTAAACCTACAAATTACCTCATTGACATGGAAGCTATCCGCAACGGTCACATAGCCCACCCCACTCTACGTATCCCGACGTTCGGCAACCCTCAGCTGGTCGCCGGTAAGATCGGTAAAGCCCTGCGTCTCACCGGCGACAAACAATACATCGACGTGGGCGACCATCGCGACGAATGCATGGGCAACCTCGTCCACTGCAAGCACGGCATCACCGTCACTTTCTGGATCAAATTCGCCGAGTTCACCAACTATATGTATTACCTATCAACTGGATCTGATGGCGCCCGCATGTACTACCACGGCGGGTACGTCTTCGTCGTTTTCGGCCAACCTGGTAAGATCTGGCAGGCGGCGCTGCTGCGATCGACGTACTTCGAGCCGAATCGTTGGTATTTCGTCGAGATATCGTGGCAACTAGAATACGGCCTGTCGGTGTACGTAAACAACAAACGGGCCGCTTCGATCGTGAATTTTATCCCGCGCGATATATCGACCGGCAATTTGAACCACGTATATTTTGGACGAGCGAATCCGGGGGATACGCGTCACGGCGGCTTCGAGTACGGGAACGTGACGCTCGATGAGGTGGAGATCTGGTACGCTCGCCGCGATGAACTGGTCGCCTTCAACCATGTCCTCAGAGGTAAGGCCACCTCAGAGGTATCCACCCTACATTGCCGTGCCATGTATCCTACCGTGCACTAAATCTCACATCCATCCAACCGTCATCTCACCCTGGATTCATCTACACATTCAACCATGGCATCTGACCAAATAACCATGACCTTATCCTGCATTCGCCCATTTATCCAACCATGCATCCACCATCATTCAACCATGCATCCACCATCATTCAACCACCTAAACATCTCACCTTACATTTATATCCACGCTCAATAAACCACACAGCAAACCATATATCTAACCAAACATCGGATGATCAAATGGTTTTTCCCATGTATTGCAACATGCTTATAACTAACCACTTATATTTAGACCGATATTACCAGTGCGTCTGCCATCTGGCGTTAACAACCATTTATGTAAGTAGCGTTAAAACCTTACCCAGTTCTTTTCCTTCATTCGTTCATTCATTCATGGAAACAGTATTATATCCAACAGTGCTCACCCATCCATCCATAAATTTATCAATACAGTATACCCACGCACACATCTCAACACCGAGGCAACAGAACATTTCGTATTTTATAGAGACGTTTGTATAGTGGATGCCACTGAAACATATAGCTCTCACCGTTATATAAATACGCTTTCGAAGTTCATTTTAATAATAGGGCTAAACATATATGCAAATTTCGACACAGAAATACCCACGGGCTTTGAAATATAAATCAATTCATCAACATATATCATCAGAGCTACATACATCAAATCAAAATCTAAGTGTTTTGATATGCAATCCTACTACAGCTATGAAGGGTCTTCAGCATAGTGAATTGGCCCATGGTATTCTTGGAATGGGTTTATAAATATCTGTACTTACCTCAATTCTTCATTTCATTTTGTTATTGCAATGATTCCATGCTTTCCCCACTCCTTTTAGAGTGTGTGTACATATTTATTTTGGGATCAGTTAAATGTCAATAAATGACATGTGTCGTGCATACATGTGTCTTAAGTCTTGCATGCTGGCGTGATGTTTGCATTTTGTGGCAGTGAAATGGTCTCTACTTGTGATTTATCAAGGGTAATTCCAAAGAAAATTTCTGAATCGTTCTTTGTTGTTCATCGAACATGACATGATTTATTAGTTTTTTGTATGTTGGCAAGGATGGAACTGTGCACTGTAGTAGTAGTTTTACGTACAAATTAGAAGGAAATAACACTTCTTTCCAGTCTCTACTAATAGAGAGCGCAACAGTTTGATTAATTGGTCGCCTACAACATTTCCTAGCAGCGTCGACCCAACATTGTTAGCGAAATTGCGAATTTGAAACTCTCAACTTGCGAAGATTGTTTAAAGTTTCAGCCAATGACGACGTAAGGATATTTCATGCTAGCCTTTCATTGGCTGAAGCTTAGACACTGAAATGCTAACGATTTTCTAGGTTGCCACCGCGTGCTAACGTTTAGACCCTTTGACAGCTGCCATGTTAGTACGTATTTACTGGGGATTGTATTCGACAAATTGAAACCATGTATAACATAAAAAGATCATGAAACTACATTTCAACTAGTTATCAATCTGGTGTGTTTAACAAATGTCAGTTTGAAGGGATCATCAAACTACATATCAACTAGTTATCAATCTGGTGTGTTTAACAAATGTCAGTTTGAAGGGATCATGAAACTACATTTCAACTAGTTATCAATCTGGTGTGTTTAACAAATGTCAGTTTGAAGGGATCATGAAACTACATTTCAACTACTTATCAATCTGGTGTGTTCAGCAAATCTCACGGTGCTGTAAAGGTTAAACTATAACAGACTTTTTTGTATATGTTTTGCAAGTAGTATTGCTTGTTAAAGACGTAAGTTTGTCTGCTAATAGTCTTGTGACACTCAGAATTGCTGAACGAAACATATTCACAACAAGTTGGAATGTGGCTTAACAACCCTCTTTCACTATGCAAGGCGGTTTCAAATTTGTCGAAGTACAAAAGTACCGCAATTATACCTGTCAAACAATCCATAATGAAAGAGTGGCGGTGACCTAGAAAATCATTAGCCATTCAAAGTGAAAGCTTCAGCCAATGAATGGCTAGTAAAAATATCGCTTGTTTATCACTGGCTGAGGTTTTCAAAAAGCCTTGGAGCAAAAGTTGGCTATTTCAAGTATGCTTGATTTATTAAATTCGATATTTTAATCACAACATTCACGCCTTATTGGAGGACAGGTTCAAAGCAGCTGTTTGATCAAACAACTGGATTCCAAAAATATCATCATTGTCAGAAGGCCGTATGTTGTAAAAATAAGTAAATAATAGTAATGCAAAAATGGCAAGTTATACGTATAAACTTTTGGACCAAAAAACTACACTATAGAGTCAAACCTCGATTAAGCAGGCCACTCACATTTTGACATTTTGACTAGTGTACATGTCGGGAGGACTTTGAAGTGACCGTTACGACAGGTGCCCGCTTAATACAAGTGGTCGTTCGGGCAGGTTTGACTGTATTCGAAAACAGCCCAACTTTAATGCCGTATTTTTCATAATTTCTCAGTACAAACAGTTTCAAATACAGTCAAACCTCTATAAAGCGGCCATTCACGGGAACACGAAAAAGTGGCCGTTAAGACAGGTGGCCGTTTAATCCAGGTTTGACATTTTGACTCGTGTACATGTCGGGAGGAATTTGAAGTGACCATTACGACAGGTGCCTGCTTGATACAGGTGGCCATTCGGGCCGGCTTGACTGTATTACGTTTTGTTGTAGGGGAGATAATTAATATATACTCCGTACTGTATACCACATGCAATGGTAGGGGGAGATAATAGATCTGACGGATACTCCGAGATACGAGGATGTACGCACGTTTATAACGGTGTCCGTATCCCACGGTTGCAACGTACAGATGTCGATGACCTCGCACGAGACGTCCAGCTTCTCTTCGGCCATGTTGGCGACCTCGCGTAGAACGTGAACCTGCGTGCCCCAGCCGATCAACGTGACGTCATCCCCTGAAATGGATGTCGCGCGCGGATATAGCGGAAGCAGTTAGTCGAGCGGTAGGAACACCGGACTCGTAACCGAAAGGTCGCGGGTTCTAAACTTTCCACCTGTCGACTTTTCTGCGGTGATCCTCAGCAAGTCATTTATCCCCGATTGCTGGAGTAAACCCGTCTCTAAAATGGGTAGATACTCGATATTATCCTTGGTAGGGTGATATAAGAGTATCGAAGGTATTGTATATGCGCTGAATAGCTGCCAATTCACATTGTACATTTCATTGTAAACTGAGAGCCTTTATTGGCTGATACTTGCGGTCTATAAATGTTGTACTTCACCTTACCTTACCTATATATCCGCCTGCATTAACCCATTACGTGGGTATGTTATCGCTGTTTTTTTTGAGAATTAACCCCTCGCTGACTGGCAGAAGACAATTGGCAAAATTTCTTCGTTAAACGTTAACGTACATTGTATTTACTTTTACTCAAGGGTGTATTTATGCAGAATGATCCAGTTATTTTAGGATTCGTAGAAACATACCGTACGTGTACATATTTATAGAGTTTAACTGATATGCCAGTTATTGGATGGATGTTTAATGTTGCGGATTTTGCTCCGCCTGTCGTATGATATTTATACTAGTTCACGTGGTTCAGTGAGATCTGATTCGTTCAGAATGATGTAAACCTTCATTTATTAATAAATACTTGAAAAACCACGGAGACTGGCGGAGATCGTGTCGTGATTTTCGTGGTCCCAAAACGTTGTGTGGTGCATACGGATAAACAGGCCCAATACCCAAAGAACAATCACGCGATAATTGATACCATCACGTGATAATTGATACCATCACGCGATAATTAATACCATCATGTGATAATTGATAACATCACGCGATAATTGATACCATCACGCGATAATTGATACCATCATGTGATAATTGATACCATCACGCGATAATTGATACCATCATGTGATAATTGATACCATCATGTGATAATTGATACCATCACGCAATAATTGATACCATCACGTGATAATTGACACCATCACGCAATAACTGATACCATCACGCAATAATTGATACCATCACGCGATAATTGATACCATCACGTGATAATTGATACCATCACGTGATAATTGATACCATCACGCGATAGTTGTTACCATCACGTGATAATGGATACCATCATCTGATAATTGATACCATCACGCGGGAATTTATGTCACCGCACAAAATAATGCGGCTTTAACTTGAAAACTTATTAATATAAAATTACTAATATAAATATTAATTTATTAATATTAATTAATTTTACTGTGAACAGTAGGTAACAGAACTACCAAAGGGCGATTTCATTGGGTCTGCGTAGGGTATGCATAATAATTATAAATGGCGACTAGTTGTAGAGGAGCGTGGTCTGAGAGACGTGATGCGTCCATTGTCTAAGCAGGAAATACCAGGTGAAACTACAGGGCTACCATGCAGTACATCAACATTTCCGCTGAGCGGGATCTCGTACCTACACCGGTAGCGAAGCAGTCCCATTGACGACTGACCTTGACCTTTAATGCGCCCACGCTTTCTGTTCCATCACAGATGATGTTTCCAGTTTTAGTTTCTATACATTAAGATGTCGAGGGGGGTTTTTATTTCCACTTTAGTGTTAGGTGCAAAACGAAGACACAGCGCGAAAACAAAAGTGAAAATTTTTTCAATGAAAACTATCTTGTACTCATCTTGTCTCTGTTGCGCTGTCTCTCTGCAATCTCGTCTCGCCGTCTCCCCGCTATCTCGTCTCGCCGTCTCTCCGCTCTCTCGTCTCGCTGTCTCTCCGCTATCTCCTCTCGCTGTCTCTCCGGTATCTCCTCTCGCCGTCTCTCCGCTATCTCGTCTCGCTGTCTCTCCGGTATCTTCTCTCGCCGTCTCTCCGCTATCTCCTCTCGCCGTCTCGCCGTCTCTCCGCTATCTCCTCTCGCTGTCTCTCCGCTATCTCGTCTCGCTGTCTCTCCGCTATCTCGTCTCGCTGTCTCTTCGCTATCTCGTCTCGCCGTCTCTCCGCTATCTCGTCTCGCCGTCTCTCCGTTATCTCGTCTCGCTGTCTCTCCGCTATCTCCTCTCGCTGTCTCTCCGCTATCTCCTCTCGCAGTCTCTCCGCTATCTCGTCTCGCAGTCTCTCCGCTATCTCGTCTCGCTGTCTCTCCGCTATCTCCTCTCGCTGTCTCTCCGCTATCTCGTCGCGCTGTCTCTCCGCTATCTCGTCGCGCTGTCTCTCCGCTATCTCGTCTCGCTGTCTCTCCGATATCTCGTCTAGCTGTCTCTCCGCTATCTCGTCTCGCTGTCTCTCCGCTATCTCCTCTCGTCGTCTCTCCGCTATCTCATCGTGCTGTCTCTCCGCTATCTCGGGCTGTCTCTCCGCTATCTCGTTTCGCCGTCTCTCCGCTATCTCGTCTCGCCGTCTCTCCGCTATCTCGTCTCGCCGTCTCTCCGCTATCTCGTCTCGCTGTCTCTCCGCTATCTCGTCTCGCTGTCTCTCCGCTATCTCGTCAACGTTGTGTATGTAGCTGTAACTTATCGCAGGTTTATCGACACATTTCATATCAAGGCATTCAGGATGAATGACGTGAACAGATGATTCAGCTCTCGACCCAGAGTCGAAGCTCGTCGTTAAGTTAGTTAGGGTAAACGGATCTGTTCACTCCAGAAACGCTTCATTTATAGAGGGCCTAGATGTCATGTTAATCCCAACTGGTTGCTACGTATATACCAATCACCATAACGTACCTTGAATCATGAAGTACCTTAAATCACCATGACGTACCTTAAATCACCATGACGTACCTTAAATCACCATGACGTACCTTAAATCACCATATACCTTAAATTGCCATGACGTGCCTTAAATCATCATGACGTACCTTTAATCATTATGACATACCTTTAATCCTGACGTACCTTTAATCCTGACGTAACTTTAATCACTTGCGTACCTTTAATCAAAGACGTACCTTTAATCAAAGACGAACCTTTAATCAAAGACGTACCTTTAATCATGGCGTACCTTTAATCAAAGACGTACCTTTAATCAAAGACGAACCTTTAATCAAAGACGTACCTTTAATCATGACGTACCTTTAATCAAAGACATACCTTTAATCATGGCGTACCTTTAATCAAAGACGTACCTTTAATCAGATGTACCTTTAATCAAAGACGTACCTTTAATCATGACGTCCGCCGCCGACAGTGGCAGCGTGTAGTCGCCGGTTGGCACTTCCTCGTTCGCCGCTCGGTACAAGATCTTCGGCTCCATGAAGATACACGGATTGCGATCGCGTATACAACTCAGCAGCAGTCCTTTTGCTTGGATCGGCCCTCTGGGCGTGACGACCTGAAAGTTTGGCCATGATAATTAGGCCACCTGCGACATTTGCGGCCACATATAGTGGCAGCGGATGTGCGACAGTTACATACGTGGCCTGCCACGCGAAAGGTGGCCAGTTCTGATGTGGGCAAACGCCAAATTTATTCCGTCTTCACTTGTTCGTACATGAAATCATTTCTAACGACGTCCAATTCTCGTCTATTTTGCTTCATCTATTTCTTACTCTATGGAGTCACTACCAATCTCGGATTTAGCAGGGACCATCACGACCGATTGGTGAGCCATTAGGGAATTCGGAGCCAGTAGCATCATCTCTGGACGAACGTAGCGTGCCCGCTCAGACTCGGTGCTTTGCACCCCGGCGATTTTGGCACCCCGACGACAGAGGGTAACTATTTCCACAATGGCCATACAAATAGCCATCTCGGCTAGCTCAGCCATTTCGGCTAGCTCAGCCATTTCGGCTAGCTCAGCCATCTCGGCTAGCTCAGCCATCATGGCTAGCTCAGCCATCATGGCTAGCTCAGCCATCATGGCTAGCTCACCCATCATGGCTAGCTCACCCATCATGGCTAGCTCACCCATCTCGGCTAGCTCAGTCATCTCGACTAGCTCAGTCATCTCGACTAGCTCACCCATCTCGGCTAGCTCAGTCATCTCGACTAGCTCAGTCATCTCGACTAGCTCAGTCATCTCGACTAGCTCAGTCATCTCGACTAGCTTTCTATAGGGCCAATAACGCTTAAGCCATACGTAAGTCACCTTCACGCCGGGACAGTGAGTGAAAAAGGCCTCACAACTCTGGGAGTGGTAGAGCGACCCGTGACCCACGGCGCCGGACGGGCAGCGAATGGTCAGCCCACCCACGTCGAAGAGATTCCCCGAGCGGTAGCGGAATTTCGAAGCTTCATTGACGATCTGCGTGGAAAAAACACGACATCGTACGCTTCGGTGATTTACCGTATATACTCGCTTATGAGGTGACCCACTGACTTTAGAAACACAAGAGTCAATTTTAGCGTTGACCCGTTTATAAGACAAGGCGAAATTCTATTCATAATACAGTACTGGAAATGTAGTAATGAGTAATGGCGGTGACGATTTTGGTTTGAGCAATACTGTGAAACAGACAAGAAAAAATTAACAAACAAGTCTCCGCTACAACAATTCCTAACATAATTATACAGTAAAAACAACACACACTATCAAACCGCTATGTGATACGCAGACCTGTCTATCATGCAAAACGCTACTGCGGACGACGATGTGGTTTAATATAATTATAGTCTCACTTAGAAGACGACCCTCCCACTATGAATCTTGGTTTTTGGTGAGAAAAAGTCGTCTTGTAAGTGAGTATATACGGTACCCAAATGAAACCGTACAACGCCGAGAAGCCAGACGAATTCCACAAAAAAACCGGCAGACAGCCGAAATATGTCCGTAACGTTCGATGATTATTTACGGCGCGTCGCGGAAAAAAACAAGAGGAAGAAACACTCGGAGAGTCCGAGAAGACGCACAGAGAGTCTGACATATACAGCCCTGCGAGAGAGGAAAGAAGGCCTTACAGAAATCCTGAAAAAAAGGAAAAGTCGACATTCTAATGCTACTTTATTAACCCTTAGCACCCTGTTGTCACAGAGCTGTATTGCTATAGTGATGTGAGATACAGATGTCAGTGTGTTAAGGGTTAATGGTAATAAATGTCAGTCGCACGTGGAATATTTCCCCTCTCGTACCGTTAGATTTTACAATGACCAACACCATGAGAAATCTTTCTCGGTATTCTCGCATGAAAATCTGGCTTATTTCCTGTCGTGGAAGGCTAATAAGTGCACTTATTAGCTGAGCTGCCAAACACACTTCACATGGGCAAACACTGCGAACAGGGTAGGCCTGCGATGTTCTATTGAGTCTGCTTATCACTTAGCATTATCGAAGGTCAAGTACAGTACAATATATTAATACATTAATACTGATTGACATATTGTTAGGAGAGGCAGATAATTGATATAGAAATTATATTCATTTACATATTTATTACAGGGGCAGATAATTGACATGACATTAATACTCATTGACATATTTATTGGAGGGGCATATAATTGATATGACATTAATACTCATTCACACATTTATTGAAGGGGCAGATAATTGATATGACATTAATACTCAATCACATATTTATTGAAGTTGGAGAGAAATACACAGGAAAAAACCTATACCCCTGATGGGGTATAGGTTTTTTCCTGTGTATTTCTCTCCAACTATTTATGGAACCACATTGGCTATCCTA
>WURV02174167.1:0-13988 GCA_011762755.2 Epimenia babai | reverse complement strand
AGTTCTGGGTTGGGTTTAGTATTAGGGTTAGCTTATGGTTCGGGTTGGTAATGGGAGTATGGTGGAATTAGGGTTAGGGACTTAGGTTAGTTTTAGGGTTCGTTTGTGTTGTTAGTATAGGGTGAGAATTAGTAAATAAAATGAAATTTTATTGATTTATAGTGCACTTTTAAAACACGGCTATCAAAGACAGTTTACAAATTTATGGTTGCTATAATTAACTAGAAACACAGAATCTAATGAATGTATAGATTGTAATGTGAGAGTTTCAGGTTAGAGGGGTAATTACTAAAAACCTAATTTCCGACGATTTTAAATATCACATTCGTTCAAAACACACCAAAAACAGCCAGAAAAGCATGAATTTGTTACTACAATCTATGTGGGTGTAATAGTAATAATTTACCGAATATAATCGCTATAATTATTATACACGTTGGTCAGGCTATGCGAACGATAAGCTGAAATCTGAATTACCGCCCGCGTAGGTCGGGATATTTACGGATAGAAACGAAGGTGTAATAACATTTAGAATGCAATTCGAGCTTATTTATATCGATATTTCCATTCGTAACTAACGATATACCGCGGTTGGAAAAAGATTTCTACGGATCATCTAGCGTTTTAACGACGCTTTACGTGTAAAAAAATGTAGGGTTAGACGAGAATAGTATTTGACACACAAAATTCTGGCGACGTACGGGGCGTTCCTGCAAAAATTATTTTACGTACCTGGCTCTCGCGTTCGCCGCCTATAGTCGCGAAAATTATATGGACGACGGGATAACGACGATATAAAGAAATCGAGAAACGTTAAAAAATGACGATTCCCGTCCGCCATTTTAGCTCTAAAAATTTTCTGGGAGACGGCGGAAATGCCGTGTTGAAAGTCCGTATGAAACGCAGCCGGGCCGGGCAGGAAGGGGCCGGGTCTGTAGGCAGCACGAATCGGGTCTGCAGGGAGCACAGCATTATGGTCCGGGTCTGCAGGTAGTCGAGCGGGTGGCTAGGTAGTAAAGCATTATGGTCTGGGTCTGCAGGTAGTCGAGCGGGTGGCTAGGTAGCAAAGCATTATGGTCCGGGTCTGCAGGTAGTCGAATCGGTTGGCTAGGGAGCTCGGACCATCGCCACTCATCACCATCTTTCCACCACTCATCACCATCTTTCCACCACTCATCACCATCTTTCCACCACTCATCACCATTCTTCCACCACTCATCACCATTTTTCCACCACTCATCACCATTTTTCCACCACTCATCACCATTTTTCCACCACTCATCACCATCTTTCCACCACTCATCACCATCTTTTCACCACTCATCACCATCTTTTCACCACTCATCACCAGTTTTCCACCACTCCTCATTGTCTTTTCAAAAACAGAGACTGAGCAGAATGAAACGTATTGACATTAGAGACACGCCTAAAAGGAAAAGGCGAGGTTATTGGGCTACTTTTTAATTGAATGTCAGTCGCACGTACAATATTGTCGTCAGTTGCCTACTTTCTGTTCTTTGAGCAAAGATTCAAAACTTCCCTGGGTCGTGGTGCTAGTTGGCTGGATATTGACCAGAAAATAGGTGTTTCTTCACTGACCTCATTTTATGCTTCTTTTCACGATGGCCATGGTGAACCACTGATTGAACATATTTACATGGTATTAAGTGGTATACAAATAATATGTACAGTAGACCCCCGTTCTTCCGCCATCATTTGGTTCAGTCGCTTTCATCACGGTAAACGGAGTGGCGGGAGATCGAGGTGTGGTAGATGATCACATGAATAAATAAGGAGGAAAATAGGACTTCTTTTTGTGGCGAGAAACGGGGTTGGCGAGAAAACGAAGGGCAGTTAATCAGGGGTCTACTGTATATATACTATTATCGTTATTATCGATGACATTTCAACCATTCCACGATGCTTTTGAATCATTTGAGACACGATATGTTCGCTGTCTTCATTGCTGTCTTGTCTTTGTCACTTCATCAACGACACACCGGATAATTTATACACGGTACACGAAACTACGAATCCTCGTTTTAGTCAGTATGGTGTCATTTTACGATATGTCTAAAACGGGCACCCACATTGCTTTTCCCTCGCATCGTTAGCGCAGTGAATCTCTATCAAATCAGTAGTTGAATGGGTCCTTTGTCCACTCAGCTATCTCAGACTTAGCCGAGCCCGTGGCATGTCTGAAGGCATGTCTCGAGGCATGTCTGAAGGCATGTCTGAAAGCTGACAGAAGGCATGTCTGAAGGCATGTCTGAAAGCTGACAGAAAGCATGTCTGAAAGCATGTCTGAAAGCTGACAGAAGGCATGTCTGAAGGCATCTTCCAAGGCATGTCTGAAGACATGTCTGAAAGCTGACAGAAGGCATGTCTGAAGGCATGTCTGAAGGCTGTCTGAAAGCTGACAGAAGGCATGTCTGAAGTCTGTCTGATGGCTGTCTGAAGGCACATCTGAAGGCTGTCTCAAGGCATGTCTCAAGGCATGTCTGAAGGCTGTCTCAAGGCTGTCTCAAGGCATGTCTCAAGGCATGTCTTAAGGCATGTCTGAAGGCTGTCTGAAGGCTGTCTCAAGGCATGTCTCAAGGCATGTCTGAAGGCTGTCTGAAAGCTGTCTGAAGGCGTTTGGAATCTGTGGCATGACTGGATGGAGGTCAAGCATCTGCCCAGACTCACTGGGTGTTTCACTACGCTACACTGCACTATTCCCCCCCCCCCCTTTATATCCGAGGCTAATGTATTTGCCGCGTTAACCACAAAGATTACTTTCATCTTCAGCATATTTCTAACTCACCGTCCATAGCCAAGACCAAAAAACGATATTTCAGCATTAATACCATGCTTACTAGAAATGTTGTGGAGTGAAATCATAACTAGGTGCCATATGCACTATATAAAATAGATAAAATGGAAATATAATATGTTAAATACATAAAATGGATAAAATATGTAAAATAAAATAGTAAAATATGTAAAATGCATAAAATAAATAAAATACGTAAAATATGTCAATTATATAAAATACGTTAGATACATGAAACACATAAAACATATTAAAAGTTGATATTCTATTTTTAGTTCACGTTTGATGATGACACGCCTGGATCGAAACAGTCATGCACCGTGTATAACAAGCTCATTGAACCTGGTAATGTCAACATCACCACCCCAGGTATGTTAACGAGGACATTTTTTTATTTAAGCTAAAAATAGAGCCGAATTCCGCAGATCTGTTTAATGACCTTGATTTACCATGGTAAATTTGTTTAATGACCTTGGATTACAGGGATAAATTGGTTTAATGGCCTGATTTACCAGGGTAAATTGGTCTAATGATGTAGATTTCCAAGGGTAAATTGATCTAATGACATAGATTTAAAAAAGTAAATCATCCAACAACCTAGATTTACCAGGGTAAATTGGCCTAATGACCTAGATTTACCAGGGTAATGGTAGCGACCCGGAATGTAGAAATGGGAGTCGAACCCACGACCTCCTGATAACCGGTATGGTGCTCTACTAACTGAGCTACACACCGAGAACACACTGATATTTGCAGCCTGTACATCATGCCAGTGATATACACAGATGTCTGTGACACGATGAACTATAAATTGAAGGGCTGACATTTAGCGGTGTTTACTATATTAACATAATGTCAAGTACGAAAATACAAAGGTAACACCTTGTTGACTAACTGTATAAGGATTAACACAAGCTTTCGTATATCAAGTATACTTGATCAGGTGCAATCAGATTGCACCCGATGAAGTATACTTGATGTACGAAAGCTTGTGTTAATCCTTATACAGTTAGTCAACAAGGCGTTACCTTTGTATTTTCGTATTTACGACATGGTTAACACGGCAACCCACACCTCTATGCATAATGTTAAGGGCAGAGCGTTGTGGTTCTCTAAATTTCTGGAGAGAAATGCACAGAAAAAACCCCTGTTTCTGTTGGTGGAACTCTCCATCCATGTAAGAAGCATGAGGACCACGCAATACGTAACTATGGTTACGGAATGAACGTACGATACTTTTCGTGTCTTTGGTAGCGACGACGATGTCACCGACATGGGCTACGACGCCAGGGATGAGCCGCGACTCGACATCAAAAGGTCCTAACATCGGGGAGAGTATCGGCGAGGAGGTCGTGAACAGACGAAAGCGAGCAGCCAGTGGCAGACGTACGAACGCGCACATCGCGGTATGTCATCAGTCGACAAATGGATACAGTATATGACACGTGTGTATGTGTAACAATAGGCTGAGATAAAGCCCTTGTCTTGGCTATTATAGGTACTTCACAAAGTTAGCCGTGGTTGAGATGACGAACGGATCAACCTTATTGATTCTGGCGAGAAAAACAGCGTAGTGTAAAGCAGCGAGTCCGAGCAGACGGTTGAGCGTCGTTCATTCACACCCAGTGGTGCCCAACGCCTACAGACAGCTCACAAAGGTCACACATGGCGCTAAATCGATGATTTGATGATTGTTGACGATGAGATGAAGAGATAGCGGAGAGGCAAGCGCCAGATGCACCAGTAAGACAGCAGACGACATACAGCCGTATGAGAGGGGAAGAGGCCGTCCCGTGCATAAAGTGTGGGGCTACACAGAACTCCATGAGGAGAGCAGGTTTAGACGCTTTTGCACCCGGAATACTGCAGGTAGTGACTAGACGAGGACCCAATCCTGTGGTGAGGTGAGGACCTCACCAATGAAACGAATTGAAAGTTGAGGGGAGACTTCACGCCTTGCCTTTCGCCTCAATTTCACATATATACACTGTAAAAATTCTCATCTAGTTACTCATGATTCCTCAACAGTGTCCTCAGGACACAGCCGTTTTTCATCTGTTTATCGATTTATTGTATGATTTTATTATATCGTATGAATAAATAATTAGGATTGATTTTCACTCTATCTTTTGCAGGATTGCTCGGTCTATAGCTGTATGCAAATCATGTGCTCCTTGGAGCACATACCATCAGGCGCCACGGCTCGCTTCAAGATCTCCTTAGGATTGTACGAACGACAGGTTGCCACGTTCACAGAGGTACTTCATAAATTCCCATCGCGTCACTCTGTGCTGTCGAATTGAGTCTGAACTCTGGTGATGGTCATGTTGTCTCGATTAATCACGGTCAACCGTTAACGTCTGACCTCTTCGGAGGATTATTATGTAAACACTTTGAAACCGGCCAATTTGTAACCAAATCGTCGACTAGTAACAGCACTGGACTCGTAACTGAATGGTTGCTGGTATGAAACTGCCCGCCCCTCTTGGTCAGCTCTACGGTGATGGATCCTCAGCAAGTCATTTATCCCTTATAGAGTAGACCCATCTTTGAAATAGGTTGAGGCTTGATATCATCCTTCAGCTCAGCTTGGCATGCGATGCAGACTGCCCAAAAGCAATTTTATTTTGAATGCGATTTATAAACGGCATTAGCGGCCTACCTTTTGACGAATTCATTAACAAACCATACAATTTTGTCAAACCGTAGCCATTTGACTTGTCAAGCTCTATGACCTCTGTCTAGCCATGTGACTCTTGTCAAGCTCTATGACCTCTGTCTAGCCATGTGACTCTTGTCAAGCTCTATGACTTTTTCCACAATGCCAGATTTTGTAACTCGTCACCTAATAACGAATGACTGAAATGTCTGATGATGGTAATGTGGTTTGCTTGCAGGAAGGAGGGGTCATCCATTACCAGTCAAGCGTTTATATCCAACCCGAAGACAAAGAGGAATACGCCCCACTACTTGACAGAACACCGCTCAGTGCCAAGGTGTTACACTCCTCCCTAGACTCTGTGTTCATGTATGTGTATGTGTTCGTGCATGTGTGTTCATGTATGTGTTAATGTGAGTGTGTTGATGCTTTTGTATGTGTGCGTGTGTGTATCTCTCTGTGTGACTGCGCACATTCGTGTGGTGTTCATGCATGTGTTTGTGTGTGTTCATACAGGCTACATCCCAACACATATACAACATATCCCGTGGATAATAAAATGCAAAATGATGATGATGATGATGATGATAACGATGCGAATAACAGATTGAAATAATCACGATCTACCTCATTCCAATAACGAGTCCGACCTTGACCCCTTAATGGATGATCTCGCGTTTAAACAATTTTCAGGTTACGAGCACCCTGAACCCTGTCCCCACGCCAGCCGGCTCCGTCGCTTCGTGGATCATCATCGTTAGTGTGATCGCCGGTCTCATTCTCCTCATCATTCTTGGAATAATTCTATGGAAGGTAACTCCTCATTGTTCTTGGAATAATTCTATGGAAGGTAACTCCTCATTGTTCTTGGAATAATTCTATGGAAGGTAACTCCTCAAGTTGGTTTTTTGAAACATCGATACTTATTACACAAAAAATGCAAATTTGTGAACATTGAACTGTTTTATCATTTGCATAATTGCGCGTTTTATTTGTGTGTATTTTTTATTGTTTCAATCTACTGAGCGTAGTAAATGGATCCTTCTAGTAGCTGGATCCCATAGTGGCTGGATCCCATAGTGGCTGGACCCTTCTAGTGGCTGGATCCTTCTGGTGGCTGGATCATTATAGTAGCTGGATCCTTCTAGTGGCTGGATTCTTCTAATGGCTGGATTCTTCTAGTGGCTGGATCCCATAGTGGCTGGATCATTATAGTGGCTAGACCCTTCTAACAGCTGGATCCTTCTGGTGGCTGGATCATTATAGTAGCTGGATCCTTCTAGTGGCTGGATTCTTCTAGTGGCTGGATCCCATAGTGGCTGGACCCTTCTAGTAGCTGGATAATTACAGTAGCTGGACCCTTCTAGTGGCTGGACCCTTCTAGTGGCTGGACCATTATATTGTCTAGTTCCTTCATTCTCCCGATCATCCCCCTATAAAGTAATTAACTATTAACGAATGCCCTTTATCCTCAGTGTGGATTCTTCAAGCGCAAAAAGCACATGCAAGTGCAGCAAATGAAACGCGAGGGCACGGTACGAAAATCTACGTATGTGGGAGACACCGATCTTGATATGCAACCTGAAGTAATCGAACCCGATGAGGTGAAGCCACGACCTCCGAGCCACTACACCGTGTCACCGTCGGAGGAACCAGCGCCTGAACTACAGAATAAGGTTCGTAGTTTGTTCATATAAGGTTTATCGTTTGTTTATATAAGGTTCATCGTTTGTTTATATAAGGTTCATCGTTTGTTTATATAAGGTTCATCGTTTGTTTATATAAGGTTCGCCATTTGTTTATATAAGGTTCATCGTTTGTTCAATAAAGGTTTATCGTTTGTTCATAGTTTGTTTATATAAGGTTCATCGTTTGTTGATAAAAGGTTCATCGTTTGTTTATATATGGTTCATCGTTTGTTCATAAAAGGTACGTCGTTTATCTCGGGTTCATCGTTTGTGAGGTTCGTTTGTTTATATAAGGTTCATCATTTGTTTATATAAGGTTCGTCATTTGTTTATATAAGGTTCATCGTTTGTTTATATAAGGTTGATTGTTTTTTATATAAGGTTCATCCTTTGTTTATATCAGGTTAATCGTTTGTTCATAAAAGGTACGTCGTTTATCTCAGGTTCATTTGTAAGGTTCGTTTGTTTATATAAGGTTCGCCATTTGTTTATATAAGGTTCATTGTTTGTTCATAAAAGGTTCGTCGTTTATCTCGGGTTCATCGTTTGTAAGGTTCGTTTGTTTATATAAGGTTAATCATTTGTTTATATAAGGTTCGTTGTTTGTTTATATAAGGTTCGTCGTTAGTTTATATAAGAGAAAATGCACGAATAACACCTGTTGAGACTAATTGAATTTATTCGTAAACAAGTTTTCGCATATATGTAATATGCTTCTTCAGGCTTATTGAGTGCAATTTTTGGATTTCATCGATTAAAGCACTTTAAATCGCAACAGAGAGCCTTTGTTGACTGAGACTTGCGGTCAATAGATGTTGTACTTGACCTTTACTGTACCGTAAACTGGATCTCTGTTCGTACAAAGGAACCACTGCCAGAACCAACGTCCAACCCTCGCCCGGTAAGCTTGGCTCTGCCAGAACACACGGACATCGGCGACTCCATGGAATCTCTGCCTCCACCACCGAGCGACGTCTAAGGGCGAATAATTCTACGATATCTCAATATTTTTACATATAAAAAAACATGGCGCCCCTTAGGTACAATTCTCGACGTCTTAGATGAAACTATTTTAGTACTGGATTTTTAAAAATCTTGCTACCGTTGTGCCTCCGTTAGGATGTTAGCCTAAATAATTTATGGTAATTTATTATCGTCGTAATTTTGTAGTTGTATCGTTTATGAAGCACATTTTCGTGTAATGCAACAAGGATTATTCTACTGTAGAGAACAGATTACTATCTCATGGGATTTGAATATTCATGACATTAATATGAATATTTTAATGGCATGTATATTTCCGGTAATGCTTTGAACATTTTGAACATTTCTGCTCGTCGGTCAACGATCCCCAACGATGCGCGAGCCGCCGTCTGGTATTGCAGTCTTCAGTATATGTGCGTGTTGTCTGGATAAAGGGCCAACAGTATCCCGGGGCTAACCTGCTGTCTACACGACCCTATCATTGAGATTGTACAGATTGACGTGGGTTGAGGGTAATATGGGTGACCAATGGGTTAACCCATTAACCACGTGTTTATTGTGGTTAAGAAATCGACATCGTGAAGACCACCGTGTTCAGGCGGACGGCGCACCTTTTTTCGTTTATTGTTTGGTCGAAAACTGCGTCGAAAAAGGAGCGGCTAGCCGTGTTAGTCTAATTTATAGTAACGTAATGGGTTAAGGGCAACACATTTGATGTAGGCAACTAGTTTATTTGATCACAAGCGTTCGCATAAACACTACGCTTCATCGGGTGATGTGTTTATGCGTAATTTTGTGATTGAATAAACTATTTAGTCTACATAAAAGACGTTGCCCTTAATCTTTTACGTAACTCTGTCGTGCTGCACTCCGCTATGTCGGTGATGAAACCGCCGTGATGGAGCATCTAAAAACAGAGCGACAGAGCAGAGGGATGTCTCTTCGTAAATGAGGGAAGACACGCATGTGTATACACTATTATAGACTTGTACAGCGGATACTTACCATTACAGACGCCGAGATGCACTCCCTGACCTACATTACAGACGCCGAGATGCACTCCCTGACCTACATTACAGACGCCGAGATGCACTCCCTGACCTCAGCGAGAGCGTTCTAACGAAGCTACAATTTACCTATTCTTGTGTCACCGGTGTTATTTTTTGTTAACCCTTCCCACACTGACATCTGTACATGACATCACTCTAGCGATAAATTCTCTAACAACGGTGTATTAAGGGTTAAAAAATGCGATAATTGATAGAAACGAATATCGCATGAAAGTAAAGAAATTTTAGGGGAACCCCCTGTATTTTTAGAGATGTCTCGAACGCCTGTCTAAAAGTTGTTCACAGACTTACGCCATTTCACAGGCTCCTGGGAGGTGTATATTGTACAGCGGTTTAGTATAGCAGTCGACATAGATACCCCACGCTTTTATCGAAATAAATACATCATGACGGAAAAATGAAAATTGGCGTTTTTTCGTACTCCGAAATAAATGTTAACCAGGCCCTAAGCCCTAATATAGCCCTAACGACTTTCAATCCATTCACCTGATGAAATATACTCAAAATACAGAAACTCGTGATAATCTTGACATCAGTTGGCCAGAGGCGTTACCAGCTTAGTATTTGCGTATTTTTTCCGTTATTTACAGTAACCTGCAACTTTGAATAAATAAACGAAAAAATTCTTAGTTGATAAAAGGATTTTAATTATTTGCGAATGACTCCAATGACCGCGTGCAGTTAAAACGGACGTTGGAGGGGAGCTTGGGGTGAAACGGTGTTTAAATTTTGTTGAAGGCCACGATGTCGACGGACTGTACGAGCTCTTCGTTGCTCGTGATCTCTTCCTCTAGATCGTCGGTACCGACCTGAAGCGTGGCATAGCGTTGGACCTTTAAAAACTTGCCTAGACTATGGTTAACACAATATTACTGAATATAGTTAGTTATATTTATGATGGTTAGCAAAAATTGTTAGATCTATAAACTTCATTATACCGTAACCAACCGGACGTGATAAAATACTCACTTTATCATCCTCGACGACGCAGTTGATCTGTAACTTCATTATACCGTAACCAACCGGATGTGATAAAATACTCACTTTATCATCCTCGACGATGCAGTTGATCTGTAACTTCATTATACCGTAACTGACCGGATGTGATGAAATACTCACTTTATCATCCTCGACGCCGCAGTTGATCTGTAACTTCATTATACCGTAACCAACCGGATGTGATAAAATACTCACTTTATCATCCTCGACGACGCAGTTGATCTGTAACGTCATTATACCGTAACCAACCGGACATGATAAAATACTCACTTTATCATCCTCGACGACGCAGTTGATCTGTAACATCATTATACCGTAACCAACCAGATGTGATAAAATACTTTATCATCCTCGACGATGCAGTTGATCTGTAATGTCATTATACCGTAACCAACTGGACGTGATAAAATACTCACTTTATCATCCTCGACGACGCAGTTGATCTGTAACTTCATCATACCGTAACCAACCGGACGTGATAAAATACTCACTTAATCATCCTCGACGACGCAGTTGATCTGTAACTTCATTATACCGTAACCAACCGGACGTGGTAAAATACTCACTTTATCATCCTCGACGACGCAGTTGATCTGTAACTTCATGATACCATAACCAACCGGAACTAATTTACCTGGAAAGAAAAACAGGAAAGACGATGGTATACCCGAACAAGCAGACGTCTGCACGTCTGTATTCCACGCGTAACACGATGTGTTGTAAAAATAATTGAGATTAAAAATACAAGGCAAAAGCTAGTATAAGCGATTCCAGCAGAAATTTTCGTGTGTCGAAAGGGGGAGGTAATTCTTCCTATACAAGCCATCACAGTATGATTTACCTCCCATATTTAACAATACACAAATATGTTAGATCTGCACTTATGACTCCCGTTAAGGATGTATTTGAAAAATCCTACAAGTTTTATATTCGGGCAAATACAATCACTCGTTGAGAGTGGTTTCCAAACCAAAAATATGTTGACTCGCTGCTAGGCTATGGTTGGCTTGGGAAGTTCACAGGAAAAGACGATATGTCAACATATATAAGCATGGGTTCGTGAAGATGGAACGTTCAGTAACGTGCCATAAATAGCGAGAGACCCAAAATCACAGTTTAAGGGACTCCAACAGTGCTTGGGCCCTTTCCCTTGTGCGCTCACTGTTACCAACCACAAGCTAACAGCTCAGGGTCGCTACGGTCGCAGCCGGAAGAACCACTGAGGCAGTCAGGGACACTCACTTGCGCACCAACGCAGCCCGTCCATCTCGATGCTACGCACGAACGTCTCCATCTCCTTCATGTCGGTCTCGTCGTCCCATGGCTTCACGTCCAAGATGATGCTACTCTTGGCGATGACCGCCGGCTCTACAACGATCGCGATCGAAAATGACTCGGATCAAGCCTTCTCAACGATCCGCAGCAACGATCGACAAACGTAAGAAACGTCTATAAATTATCCGTACAAACACCGTCTCGGCTTTATAGTCAAACGAGCAACTTACAAGCACGTAAAGCGCTGCATTTCGCCATGTTTCACGGCAGCTATTCAGCGCGGATACAATACCATCGGCGTTCACACATCGCGCGTGGAGCGTGATATCAAGTGTCCGCCCATTTTATTAACGGCTCTACCCAAGCAACTTGAGACTTGAGGTGACCTGCTGCGAATCACGACAGAAAAGCCACCCGGCAGACGTAGTGACAGCCGCTAGCTTTCGGCTACGTGTCTACGAGAGCTCTTGTTTTCGTACAAAATGACCACCTGTTTGGCACACGCTCGTATTTTCCAGGTTATGTCATCGATAACCTCTGTAATTTAATTTCACGAGAAAAACAGAAGAATTGACACCGTAACGACTATTCGATTATACCTATAATACTACGCTGGAGTAAAAATTTTTTTTTTAAGTTGAGCGAAAGTTGAGTAAAAAGGAAAAAAAGGAAAATGCTTGTTAGGAATCTGTCACCTGAGACCATTATAGGATTACGTGTCGCATACGATGAAACTCGATAATGCCTGCATTATTGTCATGATAATTGTTAAGATAGAAAGGCATACAGATGAGAAATAAAATGAGGAATTAGTGGTGCTCTCTCTCTCAACTGTTGGACCAATGTAAATAACACGTCAAATTATAGATTGCTCCTCAAGTTGATGACAGACAGATGAAAGATTCCCCTTTTTTCGATATTTGTTCTATTTTCCACTAAAATATTCAACATTGTTATCCATTACATGCTCACTGTAAAAGTACATAGTTGTATCTAACATTGATCTGTATTACCTGTATACTGTGAGAGGTTATTTTTCTATAATTTAAGTAATTACATTATAGTCTTAGACCATTAGGCTATTGTTTCATGTAAATGTGTTTGACAGCTCTGCTAATAAGTACACTTTGAACAAATAAATTTCACTCATTTCAAGACCGATGAAAAATAATGCTGAGTGTACTTCATCCTGTGTTTTTGACCAAAAATATGATCAGGGCAAATAAAAAGGCACCGCGACGCGTACTTTTACTTTTCTTCGCCTCGTACTCGGCGATGCGTTCATTTTTTATCTTCTCCAGTTCTTCCGCATCTTTATCAACGTCGCCGAAGAGGTCGATGTCATCGTCGTCGTCATCATCATCGTCGTCGTCAACCTCATCGGGTGCGTCTGGCGGCCCGTAATCAGATAACAGCTTGGCGATTCCGGGAAATCTACGCGATACGTAGATCACGTAAAGGAAATAAACATAAAATTGGCAAAAACAACAATGGCGCAGAGCAAACCTGAAAATACAAAATAATTATTAGTGCAATATGACTAACCCTAGACAAAACCTTACGATTAAATAATATATCAGAATGTACATCTGAAAATTAACAGAATTTATGAAAAATTTACAAGGGATGGGGGGATTATATGAAACTCAAAAATAATGTCATAAAAGTCTCGTCTCTGGAGCAAAAACCTCCTTAAACCCCGTCTACCGATGAGTGTCTGGGTCTGGGTTGAGCTCCCAGTGTGGTTACATAAGGGCTTTATCCAGCCCACATGGTGGTGTCTGGGGCTCTTACCACTCTGTGCCAGAATAAATCTCATGCCTTGACTAATATTTATGGACAATCCTAATGTTTAACACTCACGAGATCAGATATGAGGTTATAATAATGTATGACAACTAGATATATTTCACACCCCCCCCCCCTCAGGTTTAAATAAGTAATTAATTAAGGATTTAAGGAAAGAGTTCCAACCTTTCATAACGTGCCAAAGGCCCGAAATATCATTTTTTTACATCTTGCATCAGAATTCTACATCCTGTATAGCACACTTATATATTCCATTACTCTGTAACTAACAGTTACTCTCAATAATTGTAAATAGATATGTGTAGTGTAGATTACTGAAAAGTGGACAACATGCTCTGTATGTAGTTAGAGAGAAATGCAGAGAAAAGAAACCTGGAAAGAAATGCACAGAAAAAAACCTATACCTCTGATGGGACAGAGGCATATCATCAGAGGTATAGGGTTTTTTTGTGCATTTCTCTCCAGCTAATAATAGAACCACATGGGCTACCCCTATTACCATCACATACACATGTATATAGTTAATTACATTTAGGAGAGCATATGAGTAATCCACTGTAAATAATAAATAAATAAAATATATAGAAAATAAGGCAAGGTTGGTAAAATGTAGTTTTTCTGTACGTAACGTACCCGTCTATTTCGGTACCGTATGATTTGATGTGGTTGTACCATCGTAGTAAATGAAC
>WURV02174156.1:0-13990 GCA_011762755.2 Epimenia babai | reverse complement strand
GACCAGGGCTCGTCTCGACCGAAGGGCGCTCGGTGCCCTCCGCTCCGTCGCCGGGATCAAGTCCAGTCGCTGCGTCCGGTGGCGGAGACACAGGCCCTCCAGCCTCGACCCTGGCTAGGCCCCGCTCCGCGGCACGAGCCTCCGAATCCCGCCCCATGGAGCGGACCAGCGATACCACCCCGATCACCAGCAGAGGCAGCAGGGCCGCGGCGACCTTGGAGACTTTGGCCTGCTGCTTGGCGCGGCGCTTGCGGAGATCCCGGCGCGCGACCGAGGCTTCCAATTCCGGGGCGTCGCGCTGGGAGGCACTGCGTGGGGGAAACGCGTCGTAGCCACTCAGTCGCAGGCTGCGCAGGCACCAGGGGCAGCGGTCCTGATGTCCCGAGAACTGATGCTGAGGATTGCGGCCGCAGATCCTCAGGCCCTCCTCGGCGGCCTGCAAGGCCTGGACCCAGGCGCTGGCATCGGGGCGCTTCTCCGGATCACTCTGGCCGTCCTCGAAACACAGCCGGATCAGTCTCTGCAACTCCGGATGCAGGGACTCGATGGCCGGACTCATCCGCCGGGGGACGTAGCCCAGATCCAGCTGGCTGTGATAGGGGAACAGGCCCTCCGCGATGCGCTGCTCCAGGGATTTGGTCTCACCGACTTCGGACGGGGTCCCGGCAAAGGGGTGCGTGCCCTCCATCAGGAGCTGGAAAATCAGCACCGCCAACGCGAACCGGTCCTGTTCGAGGGTCCGGTCGAAGCTGTCGAAGTTCCTGCCTTGGACTTCGGGTGCGGTGTAGTCGATCTTGCCGACCAGACTACGGTGGACCACTGCAGAATCCGGATCGCGGACCTGGATCGAATCCATGTCGACGATGGTGATGAGGGCGGTTTCCTTGGCGAGGATGTTGCTCTCGTTGAGGTCACCGATCACGTAGCTCATCGCGTGCACCGCTTCGACCGAGACGGCCAGGTTGCGAGCCGTGCGGGTGAGGTAGGCGGTGTGGAATCCGGGCGCCGTGCTGGAGCGGATCTTGGGGTTGTAGAAGTCGATCAGACCCCTCATGCCCTCGACCCGGTCCATCAGGTAACCCACCACCTCACCAGTCTCGGGATCCGCCAGGAGCTCCAGCGGCCAGGCGATCATCACATGGTCCTGGTTGCTCACCGGAATCTCCGGTGGGTTCTCGATCATCAGCTTGAGCTTCGCCGCACGCTGGGGATCAGGCTGGTGGTAGATCTTGGCCGCCAGGTTGCCCGGGGCTGCGTAGACCTTGGCCTCACCACCCGCGCCGAGGAGCTGCTCGATATCGATCTCGAGGATCTCTCCGGTGTCGACGCGACGGTAGCGCTGAGGGGTCATGGGGTGAGCGAGGAGCGAGAACAGGGCCGGATCCGTCCTAGACTCTAAGGGACTCCAGCAGAACTGCCACTCAGCGTCGATCGTATCCAGGCTCGCGACGAACCCAGCAATGCTACCGGTGGAGGGCAGTGGCGCCGACGCCGCCGTAGGCCATCGCCCCCATCGCCCCTGTGACCCTTGCCGCCGAAGCCTGGGACGACCACGGAGCGCCGATCTTCCGGGCCCACTCAGTCTCCGTCGACATGATCAGCCGAGCGCGGGGATGACCCCAGCACTGCACTCCGGGCACAACAGCCCTGGCCGCGGGTAGCAGTAGCACCGCCGACCATGATCTGACCTCCCGGTGTAGAACCTGCGGAATGCCTGAGTTTGGGAGTGCCCCGCATCCCCTTTCGCCCAAGCAAGTCCTCGTGACGGACGCGCTGCAGAGAATCGCTCCAAGCCCTGAGTGACCCAGGTCATGCCCGACCTGACTCGTTCTGGGCTACCTCGTCTCCAGGATGTAGTGGACCTCAATCGAAAACCCAGACCCGGCCCAGGGCCCCCACGGCGAGTCTGCGAGGCGGCGTCGTGGAGTAATCGACGAGCATCACCCACAGCCCGTAGTCACTGAGGCCAATCTGGCCATCTAGCCGCTTCAACTGCCAGGCGCCGGACAGTACCTGCAACAAGCCGCTATCTCCTTTCGTGCCCATCCTGGATTCGACAAAGGTCTTCATGAGTTCCTGGGGCTCCGGACAGGTCCAGACCGAAACCAAGACCAAAGCCACCAGCACCAGCATGACTCTGCGCCATGCACCCCAGAAGCGCCACCAGAGTCGCTGCCACAAGGGCATTCTATCAGTGTCGCCGTGATTGGAGTCCGCTTCGATCACGCCGTAAGCCTACTAGAGTGTCGCAAGAGTCCGACTGATTGGTTTTCCTTCGCGCAACGCTGCTCTTCTTCGCGGATCGCTCCTGTTGTCTCGTAGCAGCGCCACAGGCTGTCGAGGATTTCATCTGTAGTCTTGGTCCAGACGTATGGCTTGGGATCATAGATTCGCGCTTCTAGCCTGGACATCCTTCTCAAGAGTTGCGGTGAAGCGATGAACACCACGCCGGGTGACGTTGCACTCCACGATCAAAAAGGTGCTTTCGACCAAGTTCAGCCACAAAGAACTTGTTGGGGTGAAGTGAGTCTTGAACCAGGGATGGCGGAGCAGTCGACGCACAGGTAGCTACCGCGATTCCTACGCCAACGCCCCCCGCAATCCATCTGGATCGGATCGAACCCGGGAAGAAGTAGCCGGAATAACGGCCGACTCCTCATGTCAATCGCACAAAACCCACTGGAGGAACTGGATTGCACTCCAGCAACACCTGCCGCATCGTGCACGGCGACCTCCTCGACCAGGACGTCGAAGTGATCGTCAACCCTTGGAACCGCAACGTCATCCCCTGGTGGCTACTCGTTCCATGCGGAGTATCTGGGGCCATCAAGCGCCGGGCCGGCACGGCTCCGTTCCGCGAGTTAGCAAGGCACGGACCGATCCCGCTCGGCGGAGCAGTCGCTACCGGAGCTGGGCGGCTCTCGCATCACGCGATCATCCACGTCGCCGGGATCAACCTGGTCTGGCGGTCCTCGCAACGCTCGATTCGAGACTCCGTACGCAACGCGATGCATGTGGCCTGCGAGCGGAGCTTCCGCTCGATCGCCTTCCCCATCATCGGCTCGGGTTCGGGCGGCTCACGAGTCAACCGCGCGGCCGCATGGATGCTCGAAGAACTGCAGACTATCGAGTTTCCTGGTGAGATCCGCCTCGTGCGATACTCACGCGTGGCGCACTGACTTTCCGCAGCGCAAACGAGAGGCCCTGGATGATGGTGACGATCGTGACTACCCCCAGAGTTGCTCGGTTGCGACCGGCGGGAGGAGCAACCTCGCTGGCTTTTACGCAGCTGTGCTTCCAGACCAGGGGCCTGCACCTTGGTAGCTCACGGAGAAGGAGTGTGAGCAGGGATACGAGCATCCAGCGGCTCAGCAAAGCAACAGCAAAGCCACAGTCACCGCCAGAACCCAGGCTAAGAACAGCACGGTATGCAGCCGCGCTGCGTGGCGAAGCTCCATGAACCCGAACCCCACGCAGAGGGTCTTGAGCGCGGCACAGAGGATCGCGATATCCATGCGCCCGGCCGCGACCGCGGTGACCGCGAGGAGGACCAGGACCATTCCCGTAAGGAGCGTCATGCCAAGATCGGCGCAAAGAAGAGGGGAAAGAGGAAGAACCAGGCGATGTCGCACATATGCCAGAACAGAGCGCTGCCGGCAATCAGGGTCTCGGGGTCCACCGCGTCTGTACCCGGGCTCATGTCTGCCGGGCTCGCAACACGCCACGCAGCGATCAGCAACAGCACGATGCCAACCAGGACGTGGGCGAAATGGAATCCGGTGGACAAGATGTACGCAGTCCAGAACTCATGACTGCTCAGTCCATGCCCCGCCGCCGCATGCTGCGCGTAGTCCACGGACTTGAGCACCAGGAACAGAACCCCGGTGGCGGCCGCCGCGATGAAGAACTTCCTGGCGCGGCCAAGTCGCCCCCACCGGTAGGCACCGACCGCCAGGGCGGCCAGCAAGCCACTGAGTACGAGTATCAGAGTCATGGCGAGCCCGAGCTGCGGATCCAAGGCCGACTGTCGGTTTGCGAACTCCGCCGGGTTCCGCCCCCGATAGAGCGCCAGCGCAAGGAATACGATCGAGAAGGTAACCAGCTCGAGACCGACGACGATCCACAGGAGCAACCCGCCAGGTGGGTCGCTCAGGTCGCGGGGTTTGGGCGATGAGAGGGTCAGATCGGACACGACTGCAGGTGGCAACGCTGCGAGAGGGGCTTCGCTTTCATCACCTCCAGGATCTGCTCTCGCGGGCGCCGGCCCTGGTCTGCCGAGCAGAGACCCGCTACCCGTCCGTCAGCCGAAGTGCTTCCTGAGCATGGCGAGGCTCTTCGGAACGGCAGTCTCCGGCGACTCGTTGCCCTCGAACTCGAGCGAGATGTAGCCAGGGTACTTGTTCGCCTTCAAGATCTTGGCAATACGCGCATAGTCCAGGTCGAGTGTGTACCAGCGCCCACCGCCGTGATACGTCTTCGCCTGCACGAGGATCACGTCGCGTGCGGCCATCTCTGCGATCTGCTCGTAGGTCTTCTCTAAGAAGTTCCCGGTGTCGAGCGTGGCCTGAAGCCACGGCGACTCTATGGCATCGACGACGCGCAGGACTCCCTTCGCCGTGCGGCCCAGTCCCCAGTGGTTCTCGAGTCCCATGACCACGCCGGCTGCCTTGGCGAAGGGGACGAGTTCGGCGATCGAGTCGATGACCCACTTGAACCCCTCCTCCTCGGTGCAACCTCCACGAATCGGCTCGATGCCCTTCTTCTTCATGAGCTCGTCGAAGGACTTGATCGTGCCCCATCGGCCCGTGTTGATACGCATCGTCCCGATGCCAAGCGTATTCGCAAGTTCGATGCAGCGCTTGGTGTGGTCGATGTTGCGCTGGCGGTAGGCCTTGTCCTTCGAGACGAAGCCCTGATGGGTTGAAAAGCCACAGAGATCGAGGCCCTGCGAGAGGGCGCGCCGCTTCAAGTTCTGCAGGTAATCGTTGGATCGACGACCGCCGCGTTCCATCTGCACCATGAGGATCTCGACGCCATCGAAGCCCATCGCCGCGGCCCGATCGATACAGGAAGGGATGTCGAGGGGCTTGCCGCGGAACTGCCAAAAGGAGTAGGTGGAGACCGCGACCCGGTTCCGGCGGGTCTTGCCTCCCGAATCCGGGAACAGGAACGCATCGGACTCGGGCGCCTGCCTGAGTCGCGAGCCACTCATGGTGGTGAGTCCGGCGGCTGCGGCGACCGCGGAACCCAATAGGTCTCGTCGCTTCATCGTCAATCCTGATTTTCTCGCTCACGGGTGTTTCGCGCGGTTCATACACAGCACAGCCAGCGCGGAGCGCCGGAGGTAGCAGACTCCGGCACGCGCCCAGGACGCTATCCCAAGCCTGTCCCCCGGGCCAGCCAGACACAACCCGGCGATGAATGGCGCTCGCAAGTCGGGGCTAGAGGATTCCATCGAGAGGTATGCTCGAGAACCTATGCCACGTGCACCTCATCGACCGGCAACCACCTTCTTCACCGGACTCTGCGGCTTGGTACTGCTCTTGGCTCAAGGGTGCCAGGCACGGCCCATCAACTTGAACCCACAAACCATCCACACCTCGACTCTGCCGGAGCCCGAGCAGCAGACCTTGCTACAGCGATGGCAACTGGCCATCGACCTGGCCAATGAGTTCCTTGGCAGCTCGTTCCATCAGACCCTGCCGCGCACGGCGAAACTACAGCTGGGCCCCAATGGCATGCGGTTGGTCACCGCCGAGCGAAGCATGCCCATCAAGTTGCTGCTCTTCGACGACTACCGCAGCAGCTCTTGTGTGTGCGCCACCGTCGACACCTACAAGGACGTCGTCTACATCTATCGGCCATGGGGTGCAGACCCCAACCTCCCGATTGTGGCCTGCAATACGTTCTTCTCGAACGCTCTCGGAACACTAGACCCAGACGTCAACCTCGCCCAGTACATCCTGCGCATGGCGACGATCCTGTTCTACGAGAAGCACGCTCACATCAGCACCTGGGAGTGGTTCAAGTGCCAATGGCTCGAGTGGCTAATCGGTTCTGGTCACCACAGCTTCTCGATGCAGAGACCGGACGCGATTTCGAGAGAGCTGTTCTTCTTCTGGCACGGCATCGACCCTGCGACCCCTTCCATCCTCAACATCCTGGCCAGGCAGTCGAAGTCCGATGCCGATTGCAAGGCCGAGATTGCCGAACGGAGCCGTAACTCTGCGCAGTGGCGGGAGCGATTCGCGGCGTATCTGCGCGAGCGAGAATCGAAGACCGGGGGGCAGAAGATCGGCAGCACCGGTCCACGCTAGAGGCCCCTGGCGGAGACTGAAGCGGGGAGGATACGTTCCACGAGCGGTAGGTTACACAGTTGATCTGACACATCCCCCCGGATTCACCGACGGCCGGCGCGCAGTTCCCAGGTGCCAGTCGCCAGGTGCGCACCGGAGAGTCGCCTGCGGCTATCCTCCCGCCCGATGATCCGCTTCCTCCTACCACTCCTTCTCACACTCCCCCTTTCCGCCCAGGAAAAGAAGCCCGGGAAGAAACAGGAGGCCAAGCCCACCCCCCTCGTGCGGGTCTTCGTCTTCGCCGGTCAGTCGAACATGGTGGGAGCCGACACCAAAGCCACGGAGATCGACGACCATCCACCGTTTCGTGGCACCGCGAAGCCGCTCGACGATGTGCGCTACTGGTACATGCTCGGGCGTCCAAACCCCAGACACGAATCCAAAGGCTGGATTCCACTCGGCCCCGATCACCATGGGCGCTTCGGGCCGGAGTTGACCTTCGCCCGCGCGGTGAAGAAGAAGCTGCACGACAAGATCGCCATCATCAAGTCCGCCTGGGGAGGAACCACGCTCGCCAAAGACTGGGATCCCGACGCACCATCCGACAAGCGACTCTTCGCCCGTACACTCGACCTAGTCCGGCGCGCCCTCGCCGACCTGAAGAAGCGCGGGATCCCCCACAAGCTCGAAGCCTTCGTCTGGCATCAGGGGGAGAACGACATGCTCAACCCCAAACTGATGCATGGCTATGGCACCCGCCTGAAGGCCTTCATCGCACGTTGGCGGAAGGAGCTCGGTGCCCCAGCGCTGCCGTGGTTCGTGGGTGAGATCAGCGACAAAGGCATCTGGGGACTCGACCATCGACGCAACATGCAGATCGTCCGCGCCCAGCAGCGCGCCGTCGCAGACGCGGATCCGAACACATTCTTCGTAGCAACCAGCCACGTCCCCTTCGCCGTGATGCGGAGCGGACAACCGCACTATCACTTCGGAACCGCTGGGCAACTGGGTCACGGCATCACCTACGCCAACGCCTATCTGAAGTCGATCGGGAGCTACGGCGAGCCGCTGGGGCCAGTGACCGCCGCCTACGGAATCAGTCCCTATGCGCGAGCCAAGAGGATCCGTGTGTTCATTCTCGCGGGCCAGCGCTCCGCCGAAGGTGAGGGTTGCTACTCCCAAGATCTCGGACACATCATCTACCCCCATCTGGTTCCACTCCATATCCGTGTCGCCGGAGGCCTCTACGCGAACCTCATCCCCACGGCGGCAGGCCAGACCTTTGGCCCAGAGCTCGCCATTGCGCAAACGCTGGCGACCAAGGGTCAGCAGTCGATCCGGCGGTCCGACGATCCCCTCAAGCCAGAAGACCAGGCCGAGATGATCGCCCTCATCAAGGTCACCGACAGCGCCGCAGCACTCTCCGACTGGCTACCGAAGCCGACCAACGCCAGTCGACCGCAGTACCAGGGCGTGATCCGCTTCATCAAGGCAGCCCTTCACACGATGCGCAGCTCGGGCGCACAGGTGTCGGTCGAGGCCATGTTCTGGATCCCCGGTGAACACGATGCCTGGTGGGGGCCCTTCCGCAGACGGTACGGCAAGGACCTCGGCACCCTCGCTGCGGCGATGCGCCGGGATCTCGATGCACCCAAGATGGACTGGTTCGTCGCCGAGCTGGCAAACAACATGATCTGGGGCAAGAAACGCCTGGACGAACTCGACGCACAGATCGCGACGGCCGCAGCCGCGGATCCGCGGATGTGGTTCGTCCGAACGAACTCGATCAAGACTCCGGATCAGTGTGTGACCTTTGGCGCCAAGGGGACCCAGGCGCTGGGCGAGCTGCTGGCAAGACACTACCTTGCCACTCGTAGGTAGCGATTGCGGGAGGGTGCTGGAGTGGGCGTGGGCCCATGGGAGTCGTGTCTCGAGAGCGCGTGGGATTGTGAGAGAGGATTCGGACTGGCAGGATGCTGGTTCGGGTCGCTGGCACGCGGATTGGATCGCCTGTCCTCTTGGCGAGGACTTCAGTGATCGATCGACCACCGAGGGATTCAACGTCGCCGAGCAGCGCGCACGGGAGCAGCTCGAAAGATCCCTCTGACCCAAGAAGCTCGAGGACGAGGACATGGAAGAGACGAAACCAGGCAGCCAACAGCGACCGAAGCCCCATCGCAGAGCACCACTGACACCTTCGACCTGCTCTCCATCCTGTCCGCGCTTCTGGGCTTCGCGGGCTCGTCATGACGATTGCAGAGGAGGTCCGCACAGCCGGCATGTCGGTCATTGACCTCCCCCTGCTTCGTTAGACAGAGGGATTATCCCGCATTGGCGGCGTGACCACCCTGCACGAAGAGCCATGGAAGGGCCTGGCTCTCATTGATGATCGAGCTGCTGGGGATGCCCTGGGTGTTCGTCATGCGGGTCCATCGCGTGCAAGCCCGCAGCAGGGACTTCCACCCTCGCCCCTGAGACCCGGTCAGCGGACCGGGATCACCAGGGTATCGAGGGAGGGGCGACGGCCGTCGTTGGCCGCGCGGAAGACCACCCGGTAGCGGAGGAAGGGCTTGCCGTCGGCGATGTTCACATCGGTGGACCAGGCGGTGGCGTTCTTCCCCTGCGCCCCGTCGGCACCTTGGAACAGCACCCGCACGCTGGCTCCTGAGGGCACCGAAGCGCCGAGCACCGGCGCCTGATAGTCCGCTCGGCCCGTCGGCGACATCCGCCAGGGCGACAGGGCTTCGCTGAACACATTAGAGAACTCGAACAACATGCCGATCATGGTGTTGTCGCCGCGCTGGGCACTGGCAACCCGCTGCGGGTCGGCGGTGGGCGCCGAGTAGACCCGGGCGTCGGGACGGGGCGAAGAGGCCACCATCAGGTAGGCTTGCTGTCCGGTGCGGGTCTGGGTGGTGTCCTGGTAGTGCTTGATGTCGAGCAGCAGGCTGTTGCTGCCATCGTATACGAAGGAGCTGGTACCGAGGGGATAGGGCAGGTAGCGCCTGCTGTTGTGGACACGCACCTGGCTTGGATCGATCTGCATCGGCCCGTCGTGGACTCGCACTGTGCTCTGGGCGTGGATGTTGTGACTAAACTGCGCGACAAGCCCTGAGTTGGGGAAGGCCGGGAAGGCGGAGAAAAAATCGATGGTGAAGTCGGGCACGACCTTGGAGTGGGCCAGCTCCAGGATGACCCGCTGCATGCGGTGGCGGTAGATCGGTGCCCGCTGGAAGGCCTCATACCACATCCCGGTGAGGACCTCCGCACGCCCGGTCCCGCCCAGGTCACTGCGCCGATACACCCGCTGGGTACGGATGCCGCGATGGTCGAGCTCCCCGGCCAGAGGCTGGCTGAAGGCGGCGATGTTGAGCTTGGGATCGGGGAACACCTGCAGGCGGCGAGTGACCTTGCCCGCCATCAGCCGGCCACCGACCCGCCGGTCGAAATTCCCATTGAAGAAGGCGAGCCGATCGAAGGTCTCGGCCATCACCTGACCGGTGAACCCGGCGAGGTGCACCGTCGCCTCTCCATCGCTGACCCGAAACATGCCATTGGGTGCCGAGGTGTCTGCGACCACCGACTGCAAGAACAGCGGGAGCCCCGCACTCCAGGCCGCCGGCACCCCATAGGCCTGCGCCCGCTTGCCCTGGGCGTCCAGCCGTCCCGCGTCGAGCACCAGCGTGGTCGCGCCCAGGCCGAGGTAGACATCCAGATCGAAGACCCGCACGGGCCCACCCTCGACATCGATCAGGGTCAAGAAGGAGGCCTGGGGCGGACCGCTCAGGCGGGTGACCAGCTGAGCGTTGCCGGTGATCGCCGGGGTGACCTCGAGAACAGGTGCCTGGGCGGCGAGGTCGGCACAGATCGAGACAAGGACAGACAGGGGCAGGGTGCGCATTGGCGGATTTCCTCGGTGGGACGGACTCGGGGAGACCGGCTAGTCGATCAGGTCAGCGCGGTACTACCCTCGAGCGAGGGGATTGGGGCGAGGCCTACCCTTTGGCAAGGCCTGTGCCAGGGCCGATGGGGTGACCAGCCAGGGGACTGGCAGCAAATCGTTCCGCTGGGGAAACAACTGACAGCCCCCCCGCGTCTCTCTTCAGTTGTGCAAGCCGGAACCGAACACCACTTCGATGCCGACGAAGAACTGGTGTTCGCCCGTAGTATTCTGCTCCATGCTGATCGGTCTCCGACTGGGATTGTCGACGTAGCTGAAGCGCGCCACCAAGGCGAGGCTCTGCAAGATCTCAGCCTCCATGAACGAGAAGGCCTGATTCGGATGCGTCCTTGGGGCCCGGGAGCGGTCTCTGAGGCACTGAGAGTGTCAGACCGAGCTCGCGCTGGGCACGGCGCTCGACGAATAAGAGGCAGGCGTGGATGAACTCAACCTCGGCGGCAGCTGCAGCTTGCTTCTGGTGCCGAACGTGATCCCCCAAACCACTGTGTCAGGCGCGGGAGCCGACACCGGTACGGCCAGCTTCAAGATCCCGCTCCCCAACAACTCCGCCTAAAAGGGCCTGGCCGTGCACTTCCAGTGGGCCGTGGCCGACGCCGCAGCCGAGGGAGCCGGCCTGGCGTCCACTCAGGCGGCGACCCTGACCGTCTGAGGGCAAGGGGCTCACGCCCCACAGCCCGAGTCCCGATCCGCGATCTCGGCTGGGACTCGAGCCCACAGCAACAGCGACCGACCGCGCCTGCCGCCGGCCTACCTGCTGCGGACCGTCTGCCTTGGCATCCAGAACGACTCGCGCCAGTAGCCGAAGTCGACATCGTTGAAGTCGCCGTGGTCCCTGGGGTTGCCGGCGGTGCGCGCGAAGGCACGGACATGAATGCGGGAGCGCCCCGCGCGGGGGATCCAGTCCATCACCCGCAGCACCCGGGCAACGTTGTTCCACTTGCCCAGGGTCCGGTCCATCTCGTTGCTCTGGACCGTGATGTAGTCGTCGATCCACTCGAGTAGGCTGCCGTGGGGCAGGATCCCGTACGCATACAGGTCATCCTCCTCGTCCCGTGGATGTAGGCAGAGGTTAAAGAAGCGCGCCTCCTCGTGGTGCAGGACGTAGTGCAGGGTCGTGTCCGCGAACTCGCGGATCGTGCAGGCCGCACCCATGAACACGATGTTGCGGAACTGCAGTGCCGGGACCTGTGGCCCCGAGCCCTTCGAGAGCGGATGCGGCCGGTAGCCGAACTCCCGGACGATCCGATTGGCGACGATGCAGCCCATGCTGTGGCCGATGATGTCGAGCTGCACGGGACGCTTGTCACCCCGCCTACCCGTGCGGCGGATCAACTCATGCATCAGCAGGGAGAGCGCCCCGGTGGCGTTGTCCTCAGTCTGACCAAAGTCGGCGTCACGACGGATCAGCATGCGGGCACGCCGACGCATGTTCTGGAAGGACGACACGCCGGCTCCATCGAGAATGGGGGTCGTCGCGAGCCGCAGCACGCCGGGTGCGATCTCGACGCCGAGGTCCGACAGGGTCGACGTCCAGTCCCGGTCAGTCTCCTCCGGGTCCAGCTCGGCCTGACCCGCCCAGCTCCCGGGCCGCTCCTCCACCTTGCCATCGCCGTAGTAGTAATAGTCGCGGAAGTTCTCCAGCTGCGCCCACATGGTGATCGGGTAGCGCACCAGCGCGCGCCCGAAGTCGTAGGTGAACACGAAGGGCGCGGTGAAGAGGGCTGTCGCGGTGCGCCGACGCCCTTGCCGCACGCAGAACAGGTGGTCGAAATACGACTGGAACAGGCCGGTCTCCCAATTCACGAAGACCGGGAAGAAGTCGACGCCCTCCTGCTTCATCGCCGCCATCGCGCACTTGGCCTCCTCGACCGCCGTGGCCATGGAAACCAGGCCGCCATGGATGATCAGCAGCATGCGCCGATGCCTGGTTCGGTCCTGCTCCTGCCAGGCGTGGAAGGCATCCACGATGGTTCGGACATGCTCCGAATGCGGCACCACCCTGTCCGCCTGGTCGCTGCGCCGCACATCGGCAGGGCCGCCCTGCTCGTCGATGGCGATCATGTGGGCAAACTCCTCTTTGGAGACGTAGACGGTCGAACAGCCCGCGAGGGAAACGAACAGGGCCAGGAACACTGGCAGCAGGGGGGTCTTCCTCATGATCCGATCCATCGACTTTCGTAGTGAGTGTGCGTGACCGTCATGGGCGAGAGGCTGGAAGTAACGATCCGGGCACGGGGCCGACAAGGTGTGTCGCTGGGTCACGAGGCTAGTCCCCATCCGGACGCTCAATGCCCAGCGGGACAAGTGCTCCAAGCCGCGATACCAACAGCCCAAGCCCGCATCCTGCCAGCCGCCCACTCCCTCAGCAACCCCCACACCCAACCACTCCCCCCTCGATTCGAACCCCCGGGCACCAGGCTCTCCGCACTACCCCCAACCCATCACTCCCTGCACCCCTCGCACCTCTGCCCGCGGCGGGGGCTGCGCACCCAATCCCATGTGACCCAGCACCCGCGCAACGGCTGTCGTTGACTCCACGATCCCCAGCACCCGACGCAGCAACTCCGCCCAGGGGATATAGCGCTCCGCCGGGCGATCGGCGGCTGAGGACTCCTGCCCCGCCCTGGACTCCGATGCTCGGCATAGCTGAGAGACAGGCCGTGCCGCTTCAACCCAGCCAGACACCACCCGGTCACGTCCCCGAGCCGCATGGGCGAACAAGCCATGGTAGGTCAGCAGGTGCTGCCTGGGATGGGGGATCAGCGCGGCCAAACGCGAGATGAATGTCAGGGGGTCGAGGACCACCGCCTCGACGCCGTTGCGCAACGGACACCTGAATCGGTAGACGACCTGACCCTGGCGGTTGAGCAGCACGCATTCTTGGGCGATGGGGCCGCGGCAGAGATACCGACACAGACGCTCACGGCGGTGTTGATGCTTGCTGCCGCCCGGCACGGTCACCGCAGCATTCAGTAAATAGGAGATTCTGCGACAGTCCCTTTCCACGTAGTCTGCTCCTCTTGAGGATTGCCCCCCTGCTGGTCAGAGGGGGGTTTGGGCAACATGGGTATCCAGGGAATCGAATCGATCAAACCCAGTGCGTTGGCCAACCTCCGCCCTTGAACGCACTGGGAGGATCGCGCCGCATATCCAGACTCCGTCTCCTGACCAGCACAAAGAACTCCAGACTCTCAAGCTCCATGCCCGAGTGAAACCGCATGATCAAGCTCAAATACGACCCTGTCGCCGATGCCGTCTACATCTACCTGGGCAAAGGAGCGGTCGACGAGACCCGGGAGGATGGTCCTTTCGTTTACGACGTAGACTCACAGGGACGAATCCTCGGGATCGAGATTCTTAGGGCGAGTCATGTAATCGCTCCCGGATCCTGGATTTCTCCGGAGACTCGCAAGTCGCGAGAAGACCGGTCTGACCAAGCCTAACTCGGTTCGCTGTGTCCTCCAAGGACCTGCGGCCAGACGGCATTGTCGAACGCACTCGAAGAACACCAGCGACGCGCTCACGCCCAGGCACCAGGCTCTCCGCACTACCCCCAACCCAGCACTCCCTGCCCGCGGCGGAGGCTGCGCATCCAGTCCCACGTGACCCAGCATCCGTGCAACGGCTGCCGGTAACGCCACGATCTCCTGTGCCTTCCGCCACACTCCGGACAAACCAACCCCTCGTGCTTGAACACCCAGCGCTGCAACTCCGGCCGGGGAATAGAGCGCGG
>WURV02174145.1:0-13990 GCA_011762755.2 Epimenia babai | reverse complement strand
TCGGGAGGAATTTGAAGTGACCGTTATGACAGGTGCCCGCTTAATACAGGTGGCTGTTCGGGCAGGTTTGACTGTATTACTATGTGGATAATATTTCACAAAAATAAGAAACAGGCGACTTCGATATGATACAATACTAAATAACTCCCGCACAAAATAACTTATAAATAACTCATCAACACAATACTAAACAACTCACTCATCTGTCTTGGTTCATACATAGAGCACGTGGTGTATACGATCATTGGATTATGTCCCTTATCGTACATTCTAGAATACCGTACTTTCTTACGCCCCTTACATGGTAAATTCTGCCCTACAATTATTATCTTTCGTAAATATTTAGAAATATGTTGACGATTATATAAATTGACTACCAGTTACCATTATTGGATTAATAAACATTGTAAAAGTTCGAGTCGTCTACCGTTGTATGCGACTTCATCAAAAAAATTGCAGTTCGTGCTGACTTCTAAACGAATTGAGATAGATAATTATGATTATGTTGAATTATTTTTGGGTTTGGTATTGATGTGGGGGTGACATGGTAAGACATAGTACCGTTGAACATCGGATACGAATAAAGATCACGAACGTCATAGCAACCACAAGCTCGGCCGCCTACACAGAGATCTTCGGCGCAGTGAACTAGTGCGATCCGCCCTGACACTGGCATATATGCTCACTGCGCCAGATCTTTAATTTTCGACAGGAAATATCAGTTTGAATCAGAAGGCTACGTAAACCTCTACATTGCATAAAACCCTCTCTAAAGGTCTTTTGATGAATACAACTCAATATACAGGTCTTTCATTGAATGAAACTCTTTGTAGACATCTTTCGATAAATACAACTCTCTGTCTTTCCATAAATACAACTCATGTAAAAGTCTTTCAACAAATTCAATTCTCTGTAGAGGACTTTAAATATATTAGACTTTTGTTAACCTCTTTCAATTGCTGAGCGAAAAATTCCCCTAGAATAACGATGTATGATGTATTCTTAATCTAACTCGATAACTGAATGTAGACTGGACCTGTTAGGTATAATATTCTTTATAAAAACATCGTATCTATGCATTTTATAGTGTAATATTATTGGATTCACTCTGTGTACACTAATTAGAGTTAGTAAATTCGTCCTTAAATAACCTTTAACTAGGAAGGGGCTCGCACATAGCATCGGACCGGTTATCTGGAGGTGGTGGGCGAGGAGCCTGCCAGACGCAAGGTTTTTCTGTGCATCTCTCGTATGTTAGGATAATAAGGTTGATGAAATATCCACACGTTAATCAGCGCTGTTTGCATCAGGTAGACAGTAACACAGAGCTATTTTATATTATTACGTCCTCGTATTTTTTAATCAGCTTCAATTTACGGTTTATGCAAATTTGTGTTTTTTAAATTGATTTCCAGCCAAATGATCTGGTTAGACATCGAACCAAATTTAGCATAGAATCGCATGGAAATTTCGTCAAACGTACTTGTAGTCGATATACAGCCTGAATGATTGAGCGATTATTTGGAGCTTCCGCCATTTGACGTGAAATCGATGACGGTCTGTTTGTCTCGTTACTTGGCAAACTCTGTGAATTGATGACGATGGAATGTCGGGCGCGTTGACAACCACGCCACTTGTTTTATAACCAATGAGAGGATGAATAAAACAAGTGTCTCAGACGTCTCAGATAACCATCCACTAAGTGACCTTTCCCTCCCTACATTCTTAAACGATCGACGATTGTCTCTGCTTGTTCACTCCGTAAGTGTGTGTGTGTGTGTGAGTGTGTGTGTGTGAGAGAGAGAGAGAGAATGAGAGAAAGTGAGAGAGGGAGAGAGGGAAAGAGGGAGAGAGAGAGGGAGAGGGAGAGAGAGCCATAGACGTCTATAATAGAGCTGAATTGAAAGAACCAACGTAACTATAAAGAACCTTGGTTTATCGGTCGAACAAACCTTTCGACACTACAAGACCCTGAAACATCATGAACATCAATTTTACTGTGCATGAACAACAAAAAAGGAGGGAGGTGAACATTAAACATTTAATAGACTAATTTATATAGTATATATATAACTACATGTACTGTTCGTTGTCAGATATGTCTATGAAGGCAACACACGTCTAAATGCCCGGAACACCAATCATCCATCGGCAGGTCGAGAGTGATGATAAGGTTCAGTTCGTAGTTGGCATTTATTCGGTTTACGGGACACACTAACAGCTGATGTGCGATATACTGTATAATATTTGAATATGCATATTCGGTATCAATTTTCCAATGGAAAAACCATGTAAATAAACTCCGATGCCAATTACCAACTGCAAAGACTTGAACTAACACTTCATATGTACCGAGAGTAATAATAATCCTTAAATTATAGCCTACCAATTATGATTCGGCAATAAAAGCAATAATTATTATACAAGACATGTAAACGATTACGATAACCAGCAGCATATTTACTAAATGAAAGTGATTCTAGAATGTTCCTATAACTTCTAGAGTCGGTTGGTATTTTTAGGGATGACGTAATAGGAACCTCGTAGCGGCGAAACCGTTATTGGTGCACACATCAAAGTAGGTCAAGCACGCGGAGTGTTTGTATTTAAATCAGCAATCTCTAATAGCTAAGCATTACAATAGCGTTTAATGACACGTGCGACTCTGAACAAACGTTGTTCCGCGAAATCAATAAATTTGTAATACGTTATCTCCGAAATATACCAGATATTATTACATGCTATGGATGAAACTCGACACTCATCACGGGCAGTTACTAAATCGGCTAGAAAGGTGACGGAGAAAACCGAGCTAAAGTTCGACGGCATCATTACTACTGTTTCATTTCCTTGTTTTTCTTGGCCTCTGTTCGTACATGCATGCGCCGGTTAATCGGCTAGTCTATTGTCAACCACAATGATTATCGCCGGTTATCGATTCACACGACCTTTTGGCTCAATGGAAATGTTATACCAGTGGAACTGTCGAGTAATCCGTCGCAGGGAGCAACCATTCTGTTGGCAGCTGTCCACCGAAAAGCGAAGCGTTTTTGTCTCGAAACAAGAGTTTATTACGCAGAATATACTTATCGTATTAAGTATTGTTCTTTATCAAAGTGTTACCTTTGTAATTTGCGTTACCGTAATGTGTAGAGTAAAATATTTTGATAGTTAGTAGATAATGTTTGCAGTAGATATATATCTAGACTCATCGTCGATCTGTCTAAAAATGTAAATAATAATATCACTGACGAGTGATCGAAGAATGCTATGGATTTTGTCTGTCGTTCTAGCCGTCGCGATGATTATCTTTCTCGGTGTGTCTTTCGCTATCTATCATCGAAAAGTAACCAAACGACGAGAGAATATTGAAAGATTGGAACGCTACATCAATTTGAATGTTGCTGGTGGAGTAAATCGAATTGCCGCACCGGGAATAGCAACCTACGCTGCACTACAGTCGCTTCGTTCACGCCAAATAAGTTGTGCGCCATTGAGTCATGCGGATCTAGGTTATGCAGAAGTAGGTCATTTGAATCTAGGTCATGCCGATATACGTCGTGTAGATTTTGGTAGCGAAAGAACCCGTGATAAAAAGCAAGAATTATTGTTACGTCCGATTTGGAACGCAGCCGACGACCCATCCGTGGGCAAAACAGTTAAATTGCCGCACATAGAGCCGAAACCTCGGGTGAAAGTCGCATACACGAATGAAGGGTTTACGATGAAAGACTCGTTGTTCACATGCAAATATGATATACCGGAAACGGGAGCCAAATCTTCGATGTTACCTGGTTTGGCAATTATTGCAATATGTATAGTTATGACCATCCTTTAACTCGACGTTATCACGTTCTCTTCGTAATTTGAACTCCATCTTTATTTTAGGAGAGAAATGCACAGGAAAAAACATATAACCCTGATGGGACTCGAACCCACGACCCCCAGATTACCGGTTTGGTGCTCTACCAACTGAGCTACAGGAACGCCATTATTTTTCTGCATTTAGGTATTCAACACCGTTTATTAAAACCACTGATGTTTAAAGTCCGTATATCATAGCCAGCCCCATCAGGAGTGTAGGTTTTTCCTATGCATTGCTCTGCAGCTATTTATAGAACAACATTGTCTATCCTTATTATCACATCTATATTTTTGCCTACTATAAAATATACCCGATGTACGAGAGTTGCTTTTAATCACATGCAGTTCTTTTTCATCACCTGCTTGTCGAAAAAAATATCAATTTTTTTCATTCATCGTGTTTCACACACAACTCTCAGGACGAGAGGAGAGCTTCACGGTTATTCGTTAATAATTATGAATACTTTGGTTGGTGGGAGCCTGTGAAGATACACTCTCTGAAACTAATGCTATATTTACAATACCGCGGATATCCGGTCTATGGCTTTATGTAAAAGCTACGCCACTGTGGGAGATAGTATCGATACACGGTAGTGTGTAAGCCGAAATTTGTCAGTGATAACTCGTTTGGTCCTTCAATGTGTCTGATAATAGTAACGTATTGGCCTTAATAATAAACGTTAGCGCTGTGGAGAGAAAACGAAGGAACATCCCATTAAAAAACACGTGGGTGACAAAACCATTGTCCTTATATAGTCATCGCTATCATACTACCGACATATTGATTTGGTTATTGCTTACTTATGTGAAATAGAAAATGAAACTTATTTGATAAAAAGCATACCCATTTGATCATAAAGTAGCACCAAAACCTCGCCTTTACCTTTATCTTTTATCGGCCTAGCTGTCAAACACTTTACACGAGTAAAGTTTCGACATCGTCTATGCCTGTGAGATGACGATTTATTTACTTATAAGACGATTGTGTATCCATTCACTTTGTATAATGTCTCTAAGTCTGTTCAAGAATAAACTTGACGGGGTTTTCTTTCAGAGAGAAATTCTCAAACAATCGATGTAGACTTCTCCGAACTGTATGAAGACAATGAATATTCCGGCGACGGATGGTTTTATCGCAACACTACAGATGATATACCACAAGAGAACACAACCAGCCATTCAGCTTCACCTATGTATAGTAGTACCCCCGCCAACATCATTTCGTTAGCCCGTGAGAAATTTTATAGCGATGGTGAAAGACAACAACTTTTTGACAAGAGTTGCAATAATAGAAGCCAAAATTTATTCCGATGCGACAACGGAGTGAAGTTATCCACAGTGAGCGACACGGTCAACTCGGAAACGACTCTGCGTTCTCGGCTTTTCTATCCTGAAAATCGCAGCACCGCGCTTCCCATCGACCGCGTTGGTATAACCGCACCCACTCGCTCGCGCTATTCACAATATAACCTCGATCATGCCTACAGAACCCCTTGTAACGAGAAAAGCGATTTGCATCAGCGTGTTCAACATCGCGATGTAAAATAGGAAATCAAAACATACGTACTAGGTTTCTCGACATCATTGCAAGCGAAATAGAAATTGTTGCGCGCATTGCGCAGGCGTACAACCCCCTCCTCCAACCAATAATCATAACACACATATAAAAAATACATTCCTTTATCGCGGTTTTTATGCTATCAGAAAAAGAATGGTGGAAACACGACATATCAACGGGATAAGATTACTCTATTTCAATGAAACATGGACATCAATTTAAACGAGGGATCAACTCGATAAGGAATATTTATATTCGAAAGCTTGTGAAATAAAATTGATGTTGAGGGCGTTGTCCTTCAGTTCCTCAGACATCATCAGACTAACCCAAACTTATCACATCAATTTATACAAACGTAATGTATGAAAACTGATAAAAACGGCGGTCTGAACAGATTGGTTACGAGGTTCCTGTCGGGTTCGCTGAATCTAACAATGGCAATGAGAAAACACCACACGTCCTCAGTGGTCCTTCATGCGAGACGTTTTCACGGCGGTAAGACAGTCTTTGACATTCTTTCGCGCGATTCAGCTTTAAGTGGGGAATGAGCAAGATTTTTGTGTAGATATCTAAAGAAAAATGTCTATATCAAAGTGGGGAATTGTAAATTACGTCCGAGGATAAGGCTGTTGTCGATATCATGAATGCGACTGACCAGGTAATCTACTGCCAGGTATAAAGTAACACTGGAGTCTTACCTTCGCTTCTCCCTTCTAAAGTGATCGGTTTCGTATATCGGTTATATCGTTAGATATTTTTCGTGTATTTTTGTTATCTTAAATCGTCATTGTAGAGATTGTTAATGGTGTATTCAATTATCCCATGAATAATCAATGCCTGCGATGTCGTGTCACGTGGGTTCGTTTAGAACATTTTGTACGGTTCTGTCTCTATAGCTCATGTCTGCGTTGTTTTATAGTGAAATGTATTGATTATGAATACATTATGTTATCCTCAACACGGAAAGCCATCTTTACATTAGAATCTTGGTTAGCACAAAGGGACTTTGTCCGATAACTTCGATTCTTATCGCTACCAACCGCGAATAGCGAAGATCACCTTGTCTTTATAATGAATTTGTTCCAAATCACTGCATTTCTGTTTCTGATCATTCATTTTAGGACACTTGACCTGAGGTAGATTTATAGAAACTAAATAGTACTGGTGGTTACTTGGACAACACCAGACGTTTCGTTTGGTGGGCGGGGGCACGGTCTGTTTTTCAATATATTCATCCGTAAACACACGTGCATATAGTTCATTTATGATCTTTCTTCATTTCATGGTGACTTTTTCCATTATGTTACTCTATCATTACCTAATCAGGATGGATACATATTCGCTTCAAGCGGCCTCTCCAGTTAATGACGTCATCCTCAACATATGACAGTCCGGCGTCCCTTTCTCTCTACATAGCATCATGAGGATACGATTGCTCTATCGGTCCATGATGACGACTCCACCCTCAGACGGCATCTGTCCTGAATGATGGATGATGGCTATTCCACTTTATGACGATTCATTAACTCCATCATCACTTCATCGTTCCTCTGTAGCCTCTCGCTTCATGATGGCCTATTCGAACCATGATGGCATGTCCTGTTCGCTCCAAAATGGGCTTCTCACTCTACTGCAGCCACTTCTTTCTATAATTGCCTCTTCACTAGAGGATGTGTTTTTCATTACTTAATTGTTTATTCTATTTATGATGGCGTATTTTCGCAATGATGACCTGTTTCTATGGTAAGCTCTTCATTCCATGGTGGCACATTAACTCAACGATGGCCTCTTTACTTTATGATAGAATTTTAGTTCCATTCTTCCTTCATGTACATTGAATTGAAAGGTTATATGATGGTCTAAACATGAGTTACAAGTAACCATACAAATCAAAATTCAATCTAATCGCAGACGCGTCGATTGAAAATCACGTTCAACATGTTTACCTTCATCTTTGACTAAAAAGATGGGCAAGTTGTTAGTTAAGTGGTAGAAACACCGAACACACAACCGAAAAGTCGCGGGTTCGAAACCTTCCACCAGTCGACGTTTTTTGCGATGATCCTCAGCAAGTGATCTATCTCAGATCGCTGGAGTAAAACGGTCTCCAAAATCGGTCAATCACTAAATGCACCTCTTGGCGAGGTGATATGCGAGTGTCGAAGGTATTGTATTTACGCTGAATGGCTGCCGGAAAACATTTCATTGTAAACCGCATGTGGGAGCCTTTATTGGTTAATACTTGTGGTCTATGAATGTTTTACTCTACCTCTTAACATTTTTAAAGCTACACCGTCTTAGTAAAAGCAGTGATATACGATATCTTAAAAATACCAGTGCGTCGATTTATCCTTCTATTTCTACTCATCGTGTATATTTGGTGCTATCCATTTAGTAAAATTTAATCCGCTCAAATTGGGTCCGTATCGTCTCGAATATATGCGATTTTGCTTTATCATGCACGCATCACGTTGGTTGTCAATTTTACTTCCTTATGATAAGTTGTCACGTCTGGGGGGCGTCTACCGTGTACACGGTGCACTGATAACACCCTTATCAATTTTTTCACTATATCATTATATAAAAATGTGTGAAAGGCTTTATAAGGAAGATCTTGGTCGTTGTGTTAGTCATAAAAAGTCGTAAAAATCAAAAAGTACATGTGACAACTGACCAAGGTACGGGTTGAAAAAACTTTCGGATACAGGTATACTTTTATGTGTATAAAGCAGGAACTGTCTCTACTTTAGTAATGTTCTAACATTACGCATATATCTTGACGCGGACACACCAGTTTCTTCTATCGTACACCCATAAGCCGATCAAAATAATAGCAGTCATCCAATCACGTGTCAATAAATGTTTCACCGAGAACATGATCTTGTAATCAATCGTCTCTTCCCTTCCCGCTATCTCAGAGTGGTAGGCGAGCTGTTCAAAATATTCAGAGTGGTGCATTGCGGTGAAGATATATACGATATGGAAACTTGTCCACGCTCGAGAAGTAAAACGGCTGAGACACACAGGAGGCGTACGACAGCGGGCAGGAAAGATCGTCCAAAATACAGTTTGTGTAAATAGGTAGCGTCAGTAAACACGTAAAAAAGTGGCCAAAAACTTTCTGTGACAGACTGCCAACTTTATTTCTCTTTCTGCATTTGACCAGATATATTATATACATACTATGTAAAGTATATTAACCCTCTCCACACTGTTTTCAGAGAATGTTATTCATACGACAATGTAAAGCGTAGCCATCAGTGTCCAATGGGTTAATATAGTACCGGAGTGGATGTCAATATAAATCTGAGGGAAACCTCGTCAATGTGTCTTGAGCTCCCTCGAAGTTTTGCTATCATCAATATCACATTTTATTTGATATTAATATATCACGTGCGGAATTGAGCGTATGGTTTTAGGTCACGTGCTGTGATCAAAATCACATAGACCGTTAGATTGGGTCGTGGTATTGGGCAATAGGAGAGGCCTAGTTTCGTCGGGCACGGGTGCAGTGTCTACGATAGCAGAATCGTCGTGTTTACAACAGAAAACTCCTCGCCGAATCTGCTTGTCGAACACGCAGTAGAGAAGAGAGTTGACGAACGCTTGCCCGCTGTCGCCGATACAATGCATGATAACGAGGAAATTCTCCAACCGACGAGAGTAGACTAAGGTTTGGCCAGTGTCCAGTTCTATGGTACCGATGATAAAACGGATAGTGCCCCACATCCGTAGCAGATACAAAACGAGGGGAATATACACAAAATGTTGATCCTCCAAACGAAATCGCTGTTCGCGTTCACGCGTTTTCGAGTTCACCACCTGAAAGGGTAAACGACCACGCCGCCTCTCTAAGACGAGGCTGTATTTAAGCAAAAGGAACAAAACGGCGCTGACGATGTACGCGAGAATTTCCCAACCTTTCCCAGACATGATCATCCACCAAATTTGTTCCTGTTTCGGCATGCACGCGCTGATCCAACACCAAGCGCCGCTCGAAATCGACAAATCTTCCCCAAGAACGTCTAAAGCCGATGCTGTAATAGTTATAATGGCGGGAATTCCCCAACATACCACGTGGCAAATCAAGCAGAATCTTTTGGTTTTCGTCGGCGTTCCAATGACAACAGATATATAAAAGTATATGGCGATGGCAACCGTCCAGAAGAACGAACACATACTAGAGAAGGTCGTGACGAAACTCTGGCCTTTACAGACGTCGTCAGAAGAACATGGATCCATGTTCCTCGAATCGTTGAGTGTGAAATCCCAGTCGTAGTTTATCTGAAACATTTAATGACGGGTTTTTCAAATACAAAAAAAAGTGTTTTCATCTACAATAAACATCTATTATATAAAGCGAATAAGTCTACATAAAGTGTGGAGGTGTTACATCTGGTAATCTGGCAAAAATTATACGTACCAGTTCTCGCGCCAAAACTATAGAGTAACTTTCCCTTAATATTTGAACGTGCGTGAAAAAGATTCTTGAAAAATATCGTTTTAAAAATTTCGTATCTATGCAATCGCGAGTTACGCACTCAATTGTCGAACGGGAATTTTGTTGTGAAATATGTAGATTTCAACAGCCGCTGCAATGTGGTAATGTAAAGGGTTAGTTATCCTTGTCAGGGGCTAATAATTACCCACAGAGTTACGTTTATTATGAACATATTGCTATCTAAATTAACACAAAAAAGCTAATCAAGGCCGATGTTGATGTACCACGGAAAATTGTGGTAGATTTGAAAGGTTGTCCGACGGTACATCACCGCCATCTTGGGGTTACGCACGTCTTAGAATGGATATTTACGTGCACGATATTGTTGAGTAAACTGATGATGGACGCAAAATCCGTCGGCCAGACTCAAATGATGCCTAGTTAGTGAATTCTTGACCCGGATTCTATCCCATAACTTATAGCGCTGAGTGGTAATTATCTAATTATCGTGAGTGAAGTATGCAGCCAGAGATCGCTGTCTACGTGATATTTTACAGGGTAGCGTTCGGACAGCGATAGCCGGGGAAGATCCAATGAAAAGATCTAATGAAAGGCCGTGGTATACATCGAGAAGAATGGTAGGAAAAGACCGCAGAATCTTTAGAATAATGGTAAAAAAGAACGCAGAATCTTCAAAAGAATGGTAGGAAAAGACCGTGGAATCTTTGGGTGATAGGGTTTGGGCTAGGCGGCAGCGTGGCAGTAGATAGAATAAGGTAGCAAAATCTTGGACATGCGCATCGAGCAATGTGATACCAGGCGTACAAGGTTTACCGGAGTACTAAGGGAAACGCATTTCGTGGGCGCCATTCGTGCAGTGGTTAGAGGAGCGTGACTTTTCATGCTGAAGGTGTCCAGTTCGACAGAACAACTCGAGAAATTTACCGACTCCCACAACCGGGAACGAGACAAACAAGATTTTCGTTTTTAAATATGGAAAGGATTTTTACTCAGTTTTTTATGATTTTATTAGGCATAATAAAGCAATGCTGAAAGTGCGACAGGCATGTAATGCCATCGATTAAGAAGCATAAAAATGGCATATACGTCGATAAGGTGTAAATATCGGAGTCAAAGTTTTGGTAGATGTGAGCTATTTGAATAGGTCGTTAATTACAGCATATTGGTCGTGTAGACATTCGGAGGTTAAAAAACGAAAATAAAAATATAGACGCGTCAACTTAAAACGAAGTACATAAATTGAGCAAAAAATTAACCCTGTGAGATGAATCAATAATAATTGTAGAAAATCCTTACCGTTGTTAGTTCACTTATTTATTTGTACCTTATAACGTAGGGTTCCAGCGAGGTTCCCACAGGCGGTGAGGAGGTCGGCGACGCTCAGAAAGACGAGGAGCAAACGCACGGTGTTCCTTTGATGAACGAGTCGGATATAAGAGTAGAAAATTAAGAAAGCACCCACAATCGACAGAAGCGAGCTGGCCGTTGTGAGACCGAGCGCCACCCCGGGGACGTACGGTCCGGCCATCCCCGTCAGGTTACCCAGTGGCTCTCCCCACAGCGACATCGTCACATTCTGTAGAACATACGACCTTGTGTCGGGGATTCCAAAACTCTTTCTCGGATTTCCTCTTAGACTTGATGACATAAGCGAGTTGTTCTAGTATACACTTTTGTATTTATTATCTCTCCACTTGTCATTGCCACTATTATCTCGATTGTCATCACCATTAAATCATCACTTGCCACCAGTGGGTACACTCAGTGAGTCACCAACTTGGGGGCAGCTGGCGTAGTGGTTAGAGCGTTTGACTTTGAATCCAGGGGTCCCAGGTTCAAATCCCGCTCTAACCAGTATACTAACTGTGGCGTTTTTTGGGCTGAAAGCGCCTTAAACCCCATTGCCCATGGGGGTATGGGTAGCCCTTGCAGTGTGGTTCTGCTAGGGCTTTTTCCCCTCTGACGTTTGCTGTGCTTCAGATGCTCTATATGCGTTCTCTATGTCACTTACCTCCCAACTATGTTGTCATCTCATTGTAAATAAACATGGACCTATCATAGACTTACCAGAGTGTGAGGCATGTGTAGCTCATATGTAGACAATTGAAACCAGTGGCGTGAATGGAAAAAGGTCAATTGCCTGCCCAGACTCGGTGGGTTTTTCAGATTAGGTGTTTTTCCCCCCACCCATTATAAGTGAGGCTAATCAAATTGCCGTGTTAACCACATAGGCTAGCTTGGTGAAGGGTCATAAATGAAATTGAACTACACAACGATTACTTATAAATAAAAAAATAAAAATGCTTATGCTAAAATAAAATAAAATAAAAAAATAAAAATAATAATAAAATAAAAATAATAATAATAAAATAAAAATGCTTATGCTAAAATGGGTCAGTAAGAAACATTAGAATTGAATCCAGAAGCCTGGAAACGCCATTGCAGTATAGTTACAGTATATAAAGGCTTCTTGATGTTCTCTATGGCAGTGACCTCACCGGTATCAACATTGAACATAATTATCTAGCATCACAGATATGAAATGAAATTGTAGTGATTTAAAGTGCCCTTTTAACACATGGCTGTCAAAGACACTTAACAAATTTATGGTTAATATGATTAACTAGAAACACAAGGAATACGGTTCAAAATCGAACTCGGTATTCCATGAATAAATTGAAAGTAAAATAAGTATATACAGAAAGATCACATATAAAGAAAATATAACTAAAAATATTACAGCACAGATTAAAAAAACACGAAAAACACAAAATATAAGAAAATTACAGAGTATTGCGCTATAAAATTACCCCCTGTCAACTTAGCAAAAGGCAGTAGAAAAGAGGAATGTTTTAAGTTTGGATTTAAAGGTATCTAGTTCTGTGCATTGTCTAATGTGTGACGGAAGAGAATTACAAAGATAGAGCGGAGTGTGAGAAATATGTTTGGAACCTCCGTTATGTATAGACGAAGGGCAACTCTCTGGATTAAAGTGCCAATGGTGGCCTAAATGAGTTTAAACTAGACTAATGCTAGATACATAGAGGTTTGAATCGATGAACATCGGCGAGTCATCAATATTAATATCGGCGCGACACTAATCTTGACGTTCCTTTGAAACCGTGGCTTCGGGCTTACGTTTCACGCTGTCTATTATGTAAAAAACGACGGATGTATTTTTAATGAAGCGACTCGTTAGGGGAATAGACGGCAGAAAAGGCCGTAATGACATGCTCGTCACACAAAAAACAAATAATCCCACACCCGCTTTCTGTGGATTAATAAATATTGCGAGTTACCTATTTATCGTCAGTGTAGCGAGATGGCGAGAGGAAAAATAATTTTCACCAAATTCCCACGCGCGTAAATGTATCTAGTAGTAATCAACTGACTATCCACTTGCTAAGAAAGTGAAAATTACCAAGAAGGAATGGTAGAAGGTGACGAGTCTTATATCATTGAGATGATGGAAAGTGGTGTTAGAACTGGCAGCGATAGTCCAATTGTGACCTGTTATAAAGAGGACCTGCAGTTCTAGAGCTTGGAGACGATGAAAAAAGGAAAAGGCGAGGTTTTGGTGCTACTTTATAATCAAATGTCAGTCGCACGTACAGCATTGCCCCGTTACATCCCTAATATATTTTTATAACGAACCCATTCACGACAAATCTTTCTCGATATTCAAGCACGAAAATCTCGCTCATTTCCTATCGTGGAAAGCGCGGGAAAAAAATCCCTGGTTCCTGCCGGTTTGAACTCGCAACCTCTCAAATGAAAGGTAACGCATCTAACCACTACACCACTAGCGCCAACCAAAGGGGTGAGTCAACCAGAGGGAGTCTCCAATCATTGAGATAATGGAAAGTTGCTTTCAAACTGGCAGATACAGTCCAAGCGTGACCGGTTATAAAGGGGACCTGCAGTTCTAGAGCCCGAAGAAGATGAGGGAGTCTTGAATCATTGAGATAATGGAAAGTTGATTTCAAACTGGCAGATACAGTCCAAGCGTGACCGGTTATAAAGGGGACGTGCAGTTCTAGAGCCCGAAGAAGATGAGGGAGTCTTGAATCATTGAGATAATGGAAAGTTGATTTCAAACTGGCAGA
>WURV02174134.1:0-13990 GCA_011762755.2 Epimenia babai | reverse complement strand
CGCCAAAAGGCGGTCGCTTAAGACAAGTGGTCGCTGAATACGGGTGGTCGTTAGAGCAAGTTTCACTGTATATATATGTGTGTGTGTGTGTGTGTGTGTGTCTGTTTGTGTTTGTGTGTGTGTACTTTAATTTTATATTTATGTACTTTAATATAAAACTATTGGGATAAAACACACCGAGACTTGTAAAATATGATTAAAAAGAGTCATTCGCAAATCAAATCACAAATTTTGCCATCTGAAGTGCGTATGCATTGAATACGTATTTTCTGCCTTACTTTGCTTATCTACGACAGGGTGAGCGAGGATTTCCAGGAGAGAAGGGAAGTGCCGGAAAACAGGGTAAATCGGGCGGACGTGGAGATCCCGGACCAGCCGGAGAAGACGGTCAACCGGTGATTTGAGTTTCCACTTTATAATCTTTGTAGTGCAATATATTTTATGCTAAGGCACGTTGGGAAATATTTATCATCTGTTCCACATAATAATGATTTATTTTTCATTGCCATAGTGTATTTATTGAAGTTTCATATCTGATGGTATATTATTTTAAAATAATTTATATCGATACTGTCTACAACTAAATATTCATAAATTGTCCTTGAAGGTATCTCTTAAGTTTAAAAAGCGATTTTTTAAAGTTTGCCCGAACCAAAGCGCAGGCAGTTACTTGAGTGGTATGAGCGATGAACTCATAACTTAAAGATCGCGGGTTCGAAACTCCCCACTGGTCGACTTTTCTGCTATGAGGCTCAGCAAGCCATTTATCCTCGATTGCTAGAGTAAACCCACAGGTTGAAATGGGTAGATGATTGATGTCATCGTTGACATGGTGCTATGGGAGTGTCGATGAGGGTAGCGTATCTGCGTTGAATATAGCTGCCATCAACATTCATTGTAAACCGCATCTGAGAGCCTTTATTGGCTGATACTTGTGGTCTATAAATGCTGTACTTTTACCCTTGCCTTTAACAAATGGAAAGATGTCATCTCTATGACTGGACCAAATTTGTGAACTTAAAATAGGAAATGAAAGAAAATTTTGGCATTGTTACATCACTTTGGAAAATTACTGCAAAAATTTTATTTAAAACGGTACGAAAAGAAAGAAAATTAACTTGCCCTGTCAATTCCTACCGTATACAGTCTGTTCAATTCAACTTAATTTTAACACAATTTATCATTTAGCATTTTTATACTGTATATTCATTGTGTATATAATTTGTAAATGTCTATAAATATGTAGATAATGTGACGTGTACTACTTCGTGTAATTACAATCTTTCGACATTTTGTCTCCATTTAATACAATAAATATAGACAAATCTAGATGGCGCCATCCTCTCTTGGAATATACAATTGTAATATACACTCATGTGATATACCATATATATTATATATATTTTGTTAAATTTACGTTATTATGAATTAATGAAAAGACTGTAATAAAATTAACTGTTTTTTTTATAACAATGGCCTTAGTACTTGCATATACAACTCAACAGCAACCACCATTAAATACACACTAACGCTGTATTATGCGCCACCACCAAAAGAAAACTACAAAATTTGTACTTGCAAGAATGACATGTCACGTGATGTGTAAAATCACGTGACCAAAACATAGTCTAAACAGGATTCATATAACTTCGATCATATAATTAATAAAAATTATTATGCGTATATATTTCTATTGAATTATTTTGTACATAAAAAATGACTTTCAAGTTCAGGTCGGCGATGTTCATTGTAGGGACCCCCGGGAAAGACCGGACTGAGGGGCAAGCCTGGCCCGCAAGGCCTCATTGTGAGTTGGGCCATCATACTTTGTACTAGGAACAGATAGTAGACAATTACTTTATCGCGCTCAAATAACTGTGTTATCGTAGGTTTTTGGAATTAAGTATCTACAATTTCGATATCACTGGCGAAATCAGTGTTATGTTACTTTTCACCTCCAGTGATACGATGGTGTTTGTAGACGTTAATTTTGAAGAGAGAGCTTTTAATTAATCTTATTAAGCATAACTTCTTAATTTAGTTAAAATATGTTAGTTTTTGTATTTACAATATGGCTAACACGATGACTCACACATCTACATGAATTCACGCTGTCAAGTATAATCCTGTCCTGGTCATTTTCGAACTGTTACACTATCTCCACTGCCTTCCACTCTCACTACAAAACGCCACAAATGATAAGAAATTGCTATACAAAGAGTTTATTTTCAAACACAATGTATATTTTCAAACACAGTGTTTAAAATTTCGTGTACTTAGCAAAGTTTTATTTTATTGAGCGCAATCATAATCATTCGTTGGGGCTTGCGACATCCAGATGGTTGGAATGATATTCCATAACAGCTAATCACACCAGTTTCTATCTGTGTACTTTATGTGTAACAATCGCTCTATCACCTCGAGATATGGAAAATCTGCAAGAGATAGACATAATATCAGTATTATTATACGGATCTCAATAAGACGTAATCGTCATTTTTCCGAGGTTAAGTGTCGTGTAGTATTTGAACAACCAAAGGCATCGCACAACAAAGACACCCGACGTGTATTACATTACAGGGCGTTCCAGGAGAGTCGGGCGGACCTGGGCAGCCAGGCCCCCAAGGTCCACGGGTTCGTCTAACAAATATGACTATCACATATAACAATACTTATTGTAACCTCGATCACTTCGTCAAATGAACTATTAAAAGGGCAAGATCAATGAACAAGGCCATCCTAAAGGGCAAATAAAAACTCCGGTGTATTAGGATTCACAGAGTAGCCTACTATTAACGATACTTAGGTAGAAGATAGCGTTGGAGTTGATTCGTTAGAAGTGAACCAGTCCCGTGTATAGCTGGAGAGAAATGCACAGAAAAAAACTGTACCTCTGATGGGACATCAGACCAGTTATAGGTTGATTTCTGGGTATTTCTCTCCATCTATTCAAAAAAACCACATTGCCTACCCCCTTCAACAATAAGTTGAATAGATTCCTCGTCGAACCAGGATACTAGATTCCTCGTCGAAGCAGGATACAACTGGTAGCGTTTTTTGGGGGACAGAAGCACCTTAAAACCACCCCAGTCTGTGTAGCTCTTATAGTGTACTTCTTTGAGGGCTTCTCTCTGGCGTGACCGTGTCTCAAATAGTCCGCGGGTGATCGCTGCGACCCTTGTCTGTCCGCTATTTCTTCATCCTATAACAATCATCAACTGTAGCAGACATAGCGAGTCTGCGACACGTCAACTGGCTGTAGTATGATTCGAGTGGCGTGAATGGTAGAAGGTCAACTGTCTGCCTAATCTCGCTGTCTTTCAACATAATGTTTCCCCCCACCCTAAAAATTGAGGCTAATCCACCTATCGTGATAACCACAAGCTTACTATCAATCTAAAAAACACCGATAATGCCACAGACAAGCAAGTAATCCTCGCTTATTGTTACACCAAAATTAACCGTGCCTACTTTCTCTCCGTAACCCCCCTCCCTCCCCCACCTCGATTCAATAAACCAATTAGAAATACGGTAGTTTGGCCATTAATTTTGTTCTTCGGTTTTTATTATTATAATTATTATGATCATTATTATAACCATTATTACAATTATTATAGTTATTATAATATCATTATTATAATAATTATAATTCAACGTACATGTCATATAATACATTATAGTAATGCAACTTTATCGCCATATAATATAGAAAAATCGCTCTCATTGGTGGATTAATATTAATTATCTCTTTAATAAGAACTATGTATGAAGCGTGATTCAATGATCTTGATACACTTAATATGTTAAACCGATCGGTTATACAGTTAGCTATAGAAGTTAAAGTCCCATTAGACGGTATTTCCGACATATTTTTGTGGTATGGAAATCGGTACGGAGCTAGTACATCTCTCTGTGGCCCCGAAAATATATCAAATGCTGACTTATGCAGTATTGAAAACCGAGGTATTTTTTTCTGCGCAGGGCGACAGGGGAAGTGACGGTGGAATAGGGAAGGTGGGTAAAGAAGGGGTAGCCGGACCACCGGGTCCACAGGGCGTGCAGGGTGAGATGGGAGGAGTCGGGGTTAAAGGGGAACCAGGTGATGCTGGACCGCAGGGGGGGCCCGGCGGACGTGGACCGCAAGGACCAATGGGAAAGGTTGGCGAAAAGGGCGACCGCGGACCAGTCGGATTACAGGTTGGTTTGGAAAGTATACGGTCTGTGCTACATTTCCAAAATTTGCAAACCGCAACTATCAGCCAAGGCTCTCATATGCGGCTTATTAATTTTTTTAATTCATCTTTGAAATCAAGTGATATCAAGCATCAAGCCATTTTGGAGATGAGTTCGCTCCAGCAATTGAGCATAAACCCAGCGACCTCTCGGTCATGAGTCCTGTGCTCTTACAAATCGACTTCCTCTTCACACTTTATCTTCAAACCGGATAAAAGACTGATTCGCAGATATTCACTGAGACTAACCAATACATAAAGGCATCAAAACATAAATATTAATACTATCGCTGTCGGTGTCATCGTCGGTATTATCAATACCTTAAAGTCTACTGATGATGACCTCCTCACGACCTCACCGCACCTCTCTTTGGCTTAGCATTCCAAGAGAAAGCTTTTAATTAATCTTATTAAGCTTATATTGTTAATTCAGTTAAAATCTGTTACCTTTTGTATTCACGATCATATAGCTAACACGATGACTCACACATCTATATGAATTCACGCTGTCAAGTATAATCCTGACCTATTTTTTCTATGATGGTCGAACTGATACACATTCTCCGCTGCCTTCCACTCTCACTACAAAACGCCACAAATGATGAGAAATTGCTATATAAAGAGTTTATTTTGAAACACAGTCTTCAAGAGCAACGAACGATTTCGTTAGTCAATCTGCGTAGTTTCGAGTCTGAGAACTTAAGAGTCTGAAATCGCGTATCCAGTATCACCGTCACATGGTATACTGTTTTTTTGTTAACGCGCTTCAAGGTTTATTTTTGACAGTACATTTTTTTCAGATATCAAGAATATGGATATAACTTGCAGATTGAAAATGGCTAACTATTTATAAAAAAAATCGAAAAATATACTTTTGATGATGTTGAATGCTATAAATAACATTCCTTTTTCTTCTATCACTCATGCCGCGTTACTACATAATAACCTATTTGTTCTAGCGTCAATAGTGTACTATGTTTCCTCTACTCGTCTTTTTCTGAAATTATCGCCGTTAGACTAAACCGTAGTTGAATGCGGTGTAATTTTTAGGGGCAACCGGGACTGATCGGACCACGGGGAGACCAGGGCGCGCAAGGTATCCCTGTGAGTTCAATATTACATACACCTAATCGAGAACGAGATAATTGTGTGATAGTGGCTTTTTATGTCACGTGACAGCGGAGACAAAGTAGTGGTTAGATCGGTGGACCTCAATGCAGAAGAACCTGCATCGAATCCCGCTCAAATCTGGAGACTACCTGTGGCGTTATTCGGACAAAAAGCGCATTTATTCCCGTCTGCTCGCGAGAGCAGCCCTAGCAGTGTTGTTATGTACAGGCTTCTTTCCTTCGATGAAACTGTAATTTCCTCGATATGATTTCTGAATCGTCATTATGGTTCTTCCCTTTTCGCTATCTCGACATTTCGTGGTAATTAATCATCAAAATATCACCGATTTTGCAGTGTGTGGGGTATATGTGGCCTGTTTCGATATGTTCTGTGAAACGAGTGGCGTGAATGGAATGGTCAACTGTCCACCCAGAGTTTTTTAAAGCACTGTTTTCCCCACCCTCACAACAGCCGCTAGTTTGTCGTATTAATCACAGGAGAGCTTTTTAAAGGACGAATAGTACCCTAACATCGCAATTCTACATACAATTGGTAACTTTGAATTTCACCAGTTTCTCTCACAACTTTTTGATGCAGGCATGAATCAGTACTCATAACCAAATTTCAGCAACATCACTAACAAAATTGTTACCGTTCGCGACTGAAGTCACGTACCATCGGTCTTTTATTGAAAGATTCACAAACGCTCGTCTTTCTTTTAAATGGCTTGTATTGTGGAAACCGCCATAATTTTGGAGGAGACTGCATGTCAAGGCCTAACCTAACTAACGTACTTGACTGCACGTTAACCTGATTTTTTGTCTTCGTAGGGCGAGCAAGGGGACGGAGGGCCAATAGGAGAGGTGGGGAAGGATGGGCCAGCAGTGAGTATAACTTCATTGTTTATCTAGAAATTATATAGTTTGCGCTAATAAGTTATCTTCAGCAATGGGGCCAAAAGATAACAATATACTCGTAAAATAGACATGCGCCCGAATATACCAATTTATTGCATGACATTTTGCAGTATTGTTATATGTATTTAGGACCGATGCATGTTTTATCCATAATTCCAGATGAATATAATATTAAATTCCCGAGTTATTTCAGTTCATTTTAATTTTGGTATTTTTATCTATGTTTGAGATATGCCACTAAATGTGCATACGGTGTTTTGTATATTTTTGCGATAGGGCAAAAGTGGGCGACGCGGTCGACGCGGCCCGAGGGGTGAAAAAGGACCTGGGGGCGTAAGCGGAGCACCAGGTCCCCAGGGACGTCCTGGTATGACGGGTCTTCCCGGCAAAATGGGTGCCAAAGGTAGCTCGGGGCTCGACGGTGCTGCTGGACCCCCAGTTAGTGCGTTAAATGTGACTAACTCTCGTCAATATTGACGACTGTTAAAGACAGTTATTACGATGCGTGAGTAAACATCATTATGCCTTATAGTCAATTCAAATAGTGCATTTAACGGTATTACTGCGATTGGGTAGCACCAAGATATCACCAGTATGGCATCTCCTGTCGGATTTTTCTTAATGGCTTTTAGGCTCTTGGTCTTTTATTGATTCTGATGCTTTTTTACACTTGAAAGAGGAAGACGCTGCTTGGTGTTGTAACACTGCGATGATCTGTCACCTTAATACCTGATTGTCCTCGCTGTTGTAACACTGCGATCATCCGTCACCTTGATACCTGATTGTGTCCTCGGTGTTGTAACACTGTGATGATCTGTCACCTTGATACCTGATTGTCCTTGCTGTTGTAAGGGAATTATTTACTGTCAAAAATTGACCTATTGTTAACTGCGTCTGAAAGCTTGTATGGCCAGGCTGATAGTGTATTTAAATGCTGTATTTCATAATCTTACTTTTAATTTTTTATTCGCTACTTTCCCAGTATTGCTGTTGTTGGTATATAATGTGTGCTTGCCATAGGCACCTATTTGTATTGGCCTACCAAGTAGTCAGATTGAATCAAATCATAGAATCGTCGAGCCATCTCCCGTGTTTATGCGTTTAATATCTCTTCTGCTTTCTTAGGACTTCTTTTGATAAATATCTGGTAACAAGAGAGTTATTTCTTTACTCGTCTTTCACTTCGGTCGGCTACCAATAGTGTATATAAATGCAGGTATTTGTGGCTTTTAACTTGCTTAATTAAATGCGCATTCGAAGAATGGAAAAAGTGGACAAAAGAATAGAAGAAAGAGAAAGAGGTAGATAAGAAAGAGATGGGACAAACTATCTGTGCAAGATATAATATCAATTTGATGTCTTTTAGAACAGCGTCTTAATCTGTACATATACGCAGAACACTACATTATATTACGTGCACACAGGGTTCTCGTGGCGAACCCGGAATAACAGGCCCGGAGGGGAGCAGCGGACCGCCTGGTCTTCCTGGTGTTGCCGGTCAAAAAGGAGAGAGGGGCGACGAGGGCAAATCGGTACGCACCCGTTATTGTATATTTCTCTAGCGCTTAACATTATCACAAAGGTGCGCGAGTCACAAAATCACAATATATATCGACAGTATCTTATGTATAGCTATAATAACTATTGTTAGACCATGATATCAAATTGCTTGCGCTTGCCAGTGAAGTTATATAGGTTCATAAGATTTATAGTGATGCTTAGATTCACAGATAATCCACCATACAGATGAATTTTTTCCCATTAATTGATTTTTCTAATTCGATCTTTAATACTAGGGATAAAACTGTAACTCAATAGGAGCGTTCATGGGAACTGGCAGTGCTGTGAAGGGAGTGCCACAAGGTCGTCCCAACTACTTCCTTTCAATACACGATGTGTATTCAAGCGTGATTATTAATTTGCTGAGAAAAAAGGAGTTATCGCTTGGTCCTGTGGATCACAATAGTTACCTCAGTATAAGGTTAACTATATAGTTTTTATAAAAAAGCCACCCTTGACCTTTTACTCGTTATTACTCGTTAGACTCACATGGCTAGTTACGAGACTGGGGGTAATCTTGCATTAAGGCAGATTTTAAGCATGATACTGAGATGAATTGGCTGTAGTCCCTCTTTGTTATTGAAACATTATTTTTTTAGACACTGACATGAATAGTACCCAACAGAAAATCAAATAACATTATGTATAGATTTGTATTGAGGGACATTTTTATTGTGACATGTTGAATTCAGGGTGTAATAGGAGAGCCGGGTCCACCAGGACCACAGGGGGATCGGGGCGTGGCAGGTCCAATGGGAAGTGGCGGAGAGACCGGGCCACCCGGCCTGGGCGGACCTAAAGGTACAAAATTATATAAATATGTGTATATATATGTGTGTGTATGTGTGTGTGAATCGGTCTGACGAACGGGGCAGCAGGGGGTGGGGACAGGTGTATTACAATGATTTGTTTAGTTCGGGATCCCCCTAAAGGACACTTTCGTTCCATATCTTTCTTTCTTGTTTACTGGGAAACACAATGATAATCCCAATTAAGGTTAGAACTAATAATTATGATAAGTGTGCCATGAAGTTGTATTCGGTTATTTAAAATCCACTTATCGATGATATCTGCTGGGCAGCGGGCTATTAAGTTACATCAAGTAGTAAAATTTGTGTAACGTAAATTGATTCGGCATTGAGCGTGGATTGTGTAATGTCATCGTGATGCACGTACCAGCATGCCAGAAGGTATATGAATACGTACAAATTTTGCAAGAGCGGGTGAAAACAGTGTGAAAAGAATATGTGTAGCCGTCGAGAAATGCGATACCTCTCCCACGAGTTGGTCGGACGATAACCCATGCTCATGTTGCCTAATTCCATAGGGTTGATGACATCCTAAATTTTTGCCGGAATATTTCGGTAGTTTGGCAAAGATTGAGCAACGGCGCCATTTGGACTAAAACTTAACGGGGATTAAGATAGGGCTTTTTACAGATGTGCTTCCTTCATAATGCTGCGATGATCTGTCATCATGATACCTGAATGTCCTCGGTGCTGCAACGCTGCTATCAACTAAATTGATGCCTGATTGTCCTCGCTATTGTAAGGGTATTACATCCTAAATTTTGCGGGAATGTTTTGGCAATTCGGCAAGGATTGAGCAAAATCGGTTTTAATGCGCCATATGTACTAAAACTTAACTGGGATTGAGATAAAGGCGTTTTACAGATGTGCTTCCATTATAACTACTCCAACGATTGTTCTGAGTGGTTATCTAATCGTGCCCATAACGTGTTAAATGTTACTTCACTAGGTAGGTGTGAGTTACGGTCAAATGCTTCAACGCGGATGTTTATAAATTAATTTCTAGTTGATATTAATGAAGCCACGAATGGTAAAGCAAGTGCTTGGAAAATCGGTCCGATTAAGGTGACACATGTTTTATGTATATTAATGTCATGTATGTCATGCAATGTATTTCTCCGGTTGACTCATATTTTTCTCCACTTAATTCCCAAATTCCAGGTAATCGAGGAGAGCCAGGCCGGCCGGGTAAAAACGGCGCAGCGGGACCGCCTGGTGTTGCGGGACCACAGGGGCCTCCCGGTCGTATCGGCGATACAGGCCCGGAGGTATACTATTACCTTACCGATGTAAACCATCTGATCTGCTCAGTACTAGTCAAATGTTTGCTAACGGAAAGATTCTCTATCTTCGCAACTCATTCCACAACCTATTGCGTGGTTTATTAGATAAATAAAAGTTCTTTTGTCAAGGAAGTCAGATATGAATATATATGTTTGTTCGACTTTTCCCGTCCAACTTGGGCTGTAAGCACCCCATGTCTTACCCCAGGGTGCTACAGGTAAAGATGGAGCTACAGGCCAGCCTGGTCTGACTGGAGACACTGGACCTGTTGGTGCGCCAGGGCAACCGGGTCCGCAAGGGCCGCAAGGTATACAGGTATGATTCATATTGTGAGATTCATCTTCCCTCCTTTATAATGTGAATAGATCTGATTCATCTAATGAGGCTCGCGTTCACCATGCATTGAGCGTGGATTATGTAACACCGTCGTGATGCAAGTACCAAGATGCCAGAAGGTGTATGAATGCATACGTTGTGCAAGAGCCGGTGAGAACAGTGTGAAAAGAATGTGGAGCCGTCAGGATATGCGATACCTCTCCCACGAGTCGGATGAAAACCCATGTTCATTTTGCCCAATTCTCTAGGGATAGATTACATCCCTAATTTTGCTTAATGTCGATTCTCTGAATTATCCTGCCCTAACGTGAATATCCACCACGCAGGGGAGAGAATAATGTGGAGGTAAGACGTCAATCTGCCTCAAGGTAAAGTTTAACGGCGACGCTTTCAGAAGTGTGTAGGAAACTGGGGTTTTTCACACACGCATACACACGCGCACACTCGCCCATAAAAAGACAGGCAGATATAAGCCTACGTACAAGATACACATGTACAAACATATGCACGCAAGCACACACATGTGCGCGTAGACAGCCACGCATGTACAGGTACAAGCACACATTCGCGCGCGCTCTCAAGTTGACCAATGTTATTTTTCCCCGTTTTCAGGGTTTGCCTGGTGCCGTGGGGCGACCTGGTCCGGCTGGAGCAAAGGGAGATACAGTGAGTGTCCTTGACACCCGTCTCACTTGTTTTGTTTAAAATCGATTTTCATTCCATACAAAATGAATTTGGGTCGAACTCATGTTGTAACCCAGTTTCCGTTCTCTAACGCAGAAAGCATATGGGGAGTCAACTAGAATATTAACTTTATATAAATAAAGTTATAAATAAAAAGTTTATAAATATAAAGTTTATATAAATAAAGTATTAATACAAAATATCTATATATTCATAAAGGTAAACATGTACTTATATATTACATTTCCGAGACTGTACCATAATTTCCCGAAATGTAAGTGTAGTTGTTCAAGTTGAAAGCAAGCCATATGGGCGCCGTGGTAGTGGTAGATGTACGGCGTTATGTCTTTCTCGAATGAGTGAAATATCTGTTATGCGCAGGGCGATATCGGAGAACCCGGGGACATTGGACCGACCGGATCCGCCGGGCCGCAGGTGATATACTATATATAACTCCACAGCTTATTCAATGCTTGATTCACATGAGGCAATATGTGGGTAGGAGCGCGTCTTTTCATGCAAGAGATTGCGAGTTTGAATTCGTGTAAGCCATGTATTTTTCCAGCGTTTTCCACAACGGGAAATGAGCAAGATTTTTGTGCATGAATATTGAGAAAGATTCACGGTGAAGTGGGTTATGGCAAAATTTCTGTAGGGTATAAGGGGGGGGGGATATTATAAGTGCGCTGACCTATTCTACCATTAATAATGAAGCACTAAAATCTCATCTTTTTCTTATTCATCATCGTCGTCGTCGCCACCATCATCATCGTCGTCATCACCATCATCGTCGTCATCACCATGACCATCACCATCTTCGTCATCGTCATTACCATCATCATCATCATCACCATCATCATCATCATCACCATCATCATCACCATCATCATCACCATTACCATCATCATCATCACCATCACCATCATCATCATCATCATCATCATCATCATCACCATCATCATCACCATTATCATCATCATCGTCATCATCACCATCATCATCATCATCATTATCATCAATGTCGGTTAATAACCGCAACATCCAGCATCATGGTGATATCTAGCACCTACACCAGGCACGTTTTTGATTTGTGTCGATTTGCGTAATAATTTTATTATAAACGGTCTAAAAACATCATCAACTTCTCCCACTGTCTCTCTAGCATTCTCTAGACATATATTCTGTCATATTTTAGTATTAAACATCAATAAGTACCTGTATATAGTGCATGTTTTTGGTGGGTGTATAGTATTACTTTATCTCATCTAAATATCGGCAAGTTGTCATTAGTTTCCGTCGCCATTACCATTGTCATCGTCATTTCCATTATCCTGACCATGATTTAGTTCTCAGTACCTGCATCATTATGAGGATAGTAATCCACCGTGTCGTTACATTGTCATGTCATTACCCTAGGGCTTCGAGGGTCCACAGGGCGATCAAGGAGTGAGGGGCGCACCTGGATTCAGGGTAAGTTATCGACACCTTCTGTCGCATCATTGCTTGCAGTACTTGATAGTACTGCAGAGTATGTAATAACGACTGATAACTCACAATGAGTTGGCAAAGATTCACTGTAATCGTGTACAGTAAACATTTGAAGTATGGCGTGCAGTCGCATTCGTACGTCTGATTGCAATTTTTGCTGTGAACGATGTGGTGATAGAAATGGGCCGATGACGAGTTTGACGCGCGTTCTTACCATTACCCGCGTATTTTGCTTATTGCATCCTTGGAGGAAGGAGTTTGTTCTGTCCGATCGCTGTGGTCAACTGAGCCATAATGACCTTTTAAATTCATTTGTAGAGTGGCGGCATGAAATAAATATAGATTTTTATTAATTATATCAAAATATTTTTGTGATAATGCTTTGAAATCGACTGAAAAGTAAATGCCGTAGCGTCAGCACTGGCTGTAAATGGCCTTTGTGCCATTCTGCTATAACCCTTCCGATGAATCATTATTCGGCACACTGGCTCGCGCGTACGCAGAGATAGCTTTTTAAATTTGTTGTTACAAAACAAGGTATATAAATGGCACCTTCACTTTATTTTGACCAATGACTCCATCTACCATCTAGATGTTTGTCACGTGCAGATTTTAAACTATTATGAGTAGTAGCCCATTGCGTTAATATCACAAGTGATGTTCCGATATCCGGTTGTACAATATGGACGCGATGCAAGATTCCTCCAACAGAATTCAGCCTATGAAGCAGAATATTACACACAATAATTAAAGAGTGTGCTTTTAATACCTGATTTCCAGGGTCGGAAAGGTCACGTCGGACGATCGGGTCGACAAGGTATCCCTGGGCTTCAAGGGCATATAGGGGAGACGGGTAAACCGGGTGCTCCCGGTGGCCAAGGAGCTCGGGTAATGCTCTTACTGTGGATTCTTGATATCTTCATAACTTTATTATTGAGGTCATTTGTTCGGATTGAGCGATGTTTTTTTCTGTCTGACTATAAGTGGCACGGCAAGATATGGGAGATGCGAGGAAACTGCAGCTTTGGTTGTGTAACCAAATATATTAAAATGTAAATGCAGTAGGGTAGGGTATCACGTGAGTTTCTATTATGCAAAAAGTTTATCCGTATTGCTTTAGTCTGCAAGCATGTTCTGGGATAATTAAGCCATTAATAGGCCTACAAATGTCGATGAACCGAAAACAGAGTTTACGAAATGTGTATAAATCACAAACCTGGGCATTTGATTAAACCATATGAACGTATGCACCTTGCATGAAGACAGTCAGTAAGGTCATGGCTTATATGAACGTTGGCAGACTATTTTTCACGGTTTATAAGTCTATACCGCCCAGAATATGGTATAAGGCAATACAATGTATAGGTCAGAAAGAAGCATAAATCGGTACTGAGTAAAGGTTGGTACGGACTATTATAAATAAAATAATAATAAATAATAAATAGGTTACTTAATATCCCGCTCTATGCCACGAGAACGTGCTCTAAGAGCGATTCACAGTTCAGAATATAGTGGAGGAATTTAAGTACGCAGCATAACAATGTGAGCCAGTTAACGTGACTCGGAGAAG
>WURV02174123.1:0-13991 GCA_011762755.2 Epimenia babai | reverse complement strand
AGCGACCACCTGTCTTAAGCGACCGTCTCACGCCGGTCCCGCGGACGGTCGCTTAATACAAGTTTCACTGTATATGCTGAGTATGTTTTCAGATCATGTAAACTTTCACAGTTTCCAATGACAATCACATCTTTAATGTAAATTTAGGAGCGAAACAAAATTTTTATTTTATAAAACACTCTATTAAATATTAATCATATCACCTGGGTGGTGTGCCACATGAGATTATTTCCTAAGTTTGAGTCTAATTTTATTTTGCGATCTTCCATCGCTATGGTGAATTACGTGATCTCTAATGAAGAATATTCATCAATTCAATATTAAGGCGTGATCGCGCAGTATTCTGTTAATAGAACTTGGGGCAGCCAATATTTGAACAGTGTGCATTTAACTCAAAGACAAATGTGCTCTTGGCAGGTGCGATTTATAAACGCTGTTGACATTACTGATTATGTCTTCAATAAATAATGCAATGGTCATGATTTTGACCTAAAGGTTGCTCAGTACGGTATTTTACTATCTCTATCACTCGGTTTGAAAATGCTCACAGGATGGGTTGACTTATACGGCAGGGATATGCTAAAATGATGAATTTTAGGTCTGAATATTGAACTCGACTTATACAAGCAGCCGACTTATACGCAGGTATATATGGGATATCTGTTGAGTCCTTAGACTTTTAATCTCTTATAAACCGATATTTCATGTGGTAAATGTAGTCAGTGAGTCCGTGTTAAGGACATAGACATTAGAACATAATTATTACAGCATAGTCGAGACAAAAAAGGCTGCATCCATCACTCTGGTTTCTTGCCATCTAGAGCGCGGTCGATATAATATTGAGTTCCTCAGGTTGTGTATATTTTTAATTTATATAAGTATTGTTGGATTACACTCAATTTTAATCACAAATTACAAAAAACTACCATAATATCCCTTATATTTCTGATGACATGTCTCTGTGAGTGTGGATATTACACAATTTCGGACTATTTATGTTGACTATGCCTCCAAAAAATTTCCACATCTTTGTTGTAAACCATTTTTTGGAAAGGTTCATAATTGATGTTGAGGGAAATTGTGATCAAGCTCGAGTTTTTAAGTTAGTTTACCTTTTTTTTCAACACACTTCATTTTATGACACAAGGGTGATTTGATCTTCAGTGAGTCATCACAAAATATCCTACATTTTCATAATTCATCTCTATCCATAATCCAATAGTGGTTTATGAATTACAAGAAAAAACACGGACAATACCCCTTCCCCCAAAAGTCAATATTTTTATCTATATTTCCCTCCCAACTCAGTTATTAAAATCATGTACATTTTCTGTTACAGAGTAAGATATATTCGACTGTTTTATTGTAAATTCTGTGAGTAAATCTTTGGTTTCAAACTACTGCCTTTTGGCTTGATGTCTCCTTTCATTACCTCGGGTTATTTATTATCTAATTAGGCTTGGCAAGCTTTGATCATATTGCTGCTATATATCTAGAGATGTTGCGTGACAAGTCGCCACTGTGCCCTATAGATTAGTTAATTGCTCAGCGACCCTGTGATAGTGATAATAACTGCATTAGCCGGGTATCACAGAATCTGTTAATTTACTAGAGACGATTGAGAATAGCCGCTCAGCACGGTAGCCCTTTCTTTGCCCCGAGGTTTATTTATCTCTCCGCACAATTACGCCCCGAGTGCTCGATGCCCGATCAAAGCTGTCCCTATCCCATTAGGCGGCGGTTTAATTTAGCAAATATGATTTGCGAGTTCGTCGGTATTTCAACGGAAATGTTTCCTCGCGTCGATCGACGATGATGACGAATTAAGGTCTCAGAAATCGGCTTAACGGTGCCGTTGTCTTCGCTTCGGGGACATCATACGCTGCCCGGCTGAGTCAGTGCCCGTTATTAAGTCGCTTTTGTGTGTGTGACACACCGCAGCCAATGCACCGTGCTTATTGACATCGTGATTAAATACGATATTTTCACAACTTGTCCACGCTGCCAATTAAACGACGTCGTCAACTATTCCATTAATCAGCGCAGGAGCGCACGTGCTTCGACGTTTGTTCAGTACGAGAATTATAATATCGCCTCATATTGTGCTGGCCATAAAACTTCGCCCGCAGATATTCACGCTCGACTGCTGCAAAGAAGAAATGACGGCACTCTTAATCCTCATTGTTCGCCAACAAATCATCGTTGCATACTCATCCTGGTCGGGTAATGCGTCGGCACAAAGGAGCGTCTCGTTGATATGCTTTCGCGCGATTGATGAGCGTTCTTTGTCTGGCATTCCATGTAGAGATCGCGTGCTTATTGAGGCAGAAAGCGGCTACTTAACTCATAATTACGTCGTCTGCATCTCTCGCTAACACACAGGCCTGTCTCCCGCGGGAATCCCTATCAAATAAGGCTGTTTGTGGAGAATTATCCTCAAGCAGACCAGACGCCAAGTTTATTTTTTACGTAAGCCGATTGCACACTGAGAGCGCGGCCAGTAATGCTGCCAGTGTAATTAACTCGCATGTTCACTGTATTCTTGTGATTTATTAAACCAATGATACTGTCTCATTTTCTACCATATTGTGATGGGAAAATCTTTTCATGCTACCGATTAATCACATGGTAATCTGTTCCAACTGTGTCATCCACTTCACTGCTAGCTCCCATGCTCCAAATGCCATACCATTAAAGCAATATTCATTTATTAATTTATTTTTTATTTTTATTAAATAATGTTCCATCTTAAATAAAGGTAAAAGGTAAAGTACAACATTTATATACTGTAAGTATCAGTCAAGAAAGGCTCTAAGATGCAGTTTACAATGAAATGTTTTTTGGCAGCTATTCAGCGCATATACAATATGTTTTTTACTTTGTTATATCATTATTACAGTTTATTCATGTGGTTTTTTAGTATAAGTGTATTAGTTCGTATTTTATATGTTTATCAATTCATTATATATAAGTTTATTAGTTCATATTTCTCAGTATAAGTGTATTATTAGTCCGTCTATTATACGTTTATTAGTTTGTTTTTCTTTAGCACTAACTTTGATTATTTAGTATGCATTAACAACAATCCAATCAACTGATAGTTCTGCCGTTAATACCTCAGTAATTGGTCAAATAAAATGCGATCACCGTTGCTATCGCCGTTATTTTTATGACTTAATCAAGCCACTTCAAACGAATCAAAAGAAACGAGAGATGCCCAAAATGACTCTTTTAGTTATGGGTATAATTTAGTGTGTACAGTCTGACAGGTCTCTTGTCTCTTTATGACACCAGGCACATCATCGCTGCTCACTAGATTCAACATCAAAGGTAGTCTTTAATTAAGCCACCATTGTCGATTCTCTCAAACTTAACGGCTACCATTTATGGACGTCGGCATCATTTATATGCCACATTTTCTGACGGATGGTTTCGGAAAATCAATAGCTTCAACCCTCCCTATTTCCCCCCTGGCTCTGGCCATTGTCTCTGGTGCACTAACTCCCTTAAACATTTGTCACATGGAGAATGCTTTTAAAAAATTCCACAGAGTCACGGCGATTCCTTTGTTTGTTAAAATACAGCGGGTTTTTTCATTCTCTGTGACATGCATTCTATTGTTCTATTGTTTGTGTAGCCCGGCAGTGTGTTAATCTGTAGTGGCACTTATTCCTCCCTTTATTGATTTAACCCGTTTGCATAGTGCAACTAAGATATCGAGTGACACGGCTAATTTTAAAATTATTACAAATTGCTTCAGGCGTGAAGTTTTTAATTACAGGAATTAGTTTTTTCATTTTTTTCTGTTGCGATCCTGAAGTTATAAGCAAATACGCAACACAGACGCGCGAAACAAGTTCTTTGTCCTTTTCTTTTGCAGTTCTTTGTGCTCAACAAGAGGTCGCTAGTGTCGTTTGTGGAGCTGCCTGCTCTGGTAATCATGCTAGTTGACAATAATTATTGCTCAAGTATGGTACAAGTACAGAAGTCCATACAGCAGGACTAATTCACTCCTTCAATCATCATCTCCATTTGTTTGCATATGTAATAATAATAATAATAATAATGATAATAATGTCCTTTTATTCGGCATAATATGCCATCAATAACCAATATTATTAATGGGAAGAATGGCTCGCTCACTATTTGTAGTAAACTACTTCACTAGTAGCACTAGTGGTCGAGTGGTTGGAACCATGACATTTCTCGCGAGAGGTTCGGGGTTTATGATAAAAATTTATCCCACACCCCTCTGTCATATGTACCGTACTCATAGTAGAAATTGTACCATGCCTCCTACTTAAAATATTATGGGGGGGGGGCAGTTAGTATAGAGCATTTGACTTTGAATGTAGAAAACCCTGGTTCAATTATCATTCTAGCCAATATACTACCTGTGGTGTTTTTTATGGCAGAACGCGCCTTAAACCTCTGTGGCCATAGGGGTGTGGGTAGCCTTTGCAGTGTGGTTTTGTTAGGGCTTTTTCCCTCTTGACGTAGTTCAGCTGCTTTATGGATGGTCTCTGTGTCACTTACCTCCTCGCTATGTTGGCATCCAACTGTAGATAACCATTAGCTCTCATAGACATAGTGGAGTGTGCGACATATGGGCCTGACTGTAGACATTTGAAACCAGTGGTGTGAAAGGAAGGTCAGTTGTCTGCCCAGTTGCTGTGGATTTTGGAGGAAGGTGTTTTTCCTCCACCTGTTATAAATAAGGCTAATTCATTGGTCACATTATAAAGGACCTTAAATGGCCTACACGATTACCTTGGTAATTAGCGTATCTCTAACTAACTAACTACTTACAATATTGCGAATGCTTTGTAGTAACGCTATGCACTGAATAATATATTAGAATGCTTTATAAAATTTAAGTAAAAATGTTCTAATTACTGGCACATTCCATTTTATTCTGTATATGTACATGACCTTACCATCATGAGAGCACCATACAACAGAAAACTCAGCAGGTATTTATGGTGCCAGCTCATGCTTGGAGGCTGTGTAGACATCTGAAGTGTCTCGCAGTTCGCTGTATTTTATTGGTCCTTGCCAAAGTTTATGAGTTCATTTAGAATACGATACAGTGTGCTTATGACATGTTAACTTGCCATCATAAATATTGAATAAAGTTGCCATTTATCTTTTGATCAGCCACTTCTCACATAGCCTGCACTATATTTGAACTGATCTCGGCATGTCTTATTGTATTATTGCGATTTTGACACTTCAGTCCACTGGATTATAATCACTACTACTAGAATTAGGCCCTATTGCGATGTATTTGACTCACCAGTCCACAAAGACAGTCTTATACCGTGATAGTTATCCATTGATCAACATTTGAAAAAAATTAATTATGTCACAGTTTTCATGTCTGTTTTGTATATTTTATATATATTTAGTAATTATTTTAGGACAACACAGCTCAGATTTAAATCCCCAAGTTTGCATGTAATGTATTGAATTTAGGATGCTGTTTTCTTCCACATTGAAAGTATACGTACAGGTTGCATCTAGTCAGAATTTCTGTAGTCTTTCCATTTTGTGTACAATATATGTTACCAGTTGGATGTCCCTGGGGGTGGTGTAACAGCCGGTCTGACGACAGCGAAGACAGTTGCTCGTGTTATAGTGAGGGATGTAAGTGGCAAGTTCTGTTGGGAAAGTTCTGTCCTGTATGGTCCGCCATGGTGCCAGAAACCATATACTAATCCCGGTGGGTGTCATAAACCTTACACTAATTCTGATGGATATCTTGAATCATACAAACGAAAAGTGATGGTAACACCTCATTGACTAACTATGGTGATGATTAACACAAGCTTTCGTATACAGGTATACTTCATCAGGTGTAATGAGTAGGTAGCGGTGGTGACATACACGGAATATATACTGGAATAGGAGAATAGCAGAGAAAACATTAGGGCTAGGTAGATTGCAACCGATGAAGTATACTTGTATACGAAAGCTTGTGTTAGTCATAACCTTAGTTAGTCAATAAGGTGTTACCTCCACTTTTCGTATTATATAATATTGCTAACATGGTTGCACACATCTCTGCATGGATCATACACTAATCCCAGTGGGGGTTGTAAACCTTACTATGATTCTGGTGTACACAGATCTCAGTGGGTGTTGTAAACCTTACACTGATTCTGGTAGATGTCCTAAACCATACATAATCTTAGTGGGTGTTCTAAACTTCACATCAATTGTAGCTGTCCTGAACCATATCCTGATCTCAGTGGGGGTTATAAACCTTGCACTAATTCTAGTAGATGTTATGAACCATACATAATCTTAATGGGTGTTAGAAACTTTACACTAATTCTGGTCGATGTCATGAACCATATCCTGATCTCAGTGGGGGTTATAAACCTTGCACTAATTCTAGTAGATGAACCATACATAATTATAAACCTTACGATAGATGTCCTGAACCATACATTATCTTAGTGGTTGTTATAAACCTTACACTAATTCTGCTAGGTAGCCTTAACCATACAGCGGTACATAGTTCTTCATGCGACAGGTTGTGAGTACTAATCTACACAAGACAGTGTATTTTGTTTCCTGTATTCCAATATTTGAAATGAGCAAGACTTTTGTACTTGAATATTGAGCAAGTTTTGTAAAACTAAAACTATTAAAATCAAGCATTGTATTTTATAAGAATATGGGGCAAGTTTACTAACATTTATGACTAAATCCCCGTCTTTACCTTATTTCTTTAATCCCGGTACCTGCGTCTTGTCCTTACTTCACTGCGGGTACGGAAGCCTTTTCTTTACACTCATAATGGCATGCGCTGAACACCAGACCATAATGGCAGCTACTGTGGCTACCATAATCAGATGCTATACACACATTCTGTATATCCCTGTCATTCGTTGCATCTTTTTCCACGGTCTGTTCTCTAGATGCCGGCTCGATGCTGAGTATTCCCTACAACCTCGACCAAGAAACCGCAACTACGGCCGACGGCAGCGACATCCACACCACAGATGGTGCTCGTAGGTCTGGTTCATTTCTTGCCTCATTTTCTCTTCCCAAGACCGAGCGTCTTATCCGCGATGAAGATCGGCTCGATGAGGTTTGTCAAAACGTGAAGGAACGACATGATTTAGTTATGTGGATGTCAGTAGGAGGTAGTTTATCACTATTGACACTTAGATATTTATACAACTGAACAGTGTTTAATATCATAACTAGTGCTGAATACATGCACTCCACAGATAGCAATTTGTTGAAAAAATTGGTGACAAATTTTTTTACTACGAATATCCGTCGATTTCGCCAGCTCAACCTTCGTTAATCAAACCGCTATACAATAAGTACGCGATACTAAATATACAGCCTTTTCCGATCTCAAAGTGTGATAATCAAACGGCTAAATGATCCAAATGCTACGGCCAATACACAGCCTCTGCCGATTCCGTCACCTTAACGTCCGGTGATCACATGGTTCTCGATATAGACTAGACAGTAAATATGCAGTCGTCACCTCAAGGTGTGATAACGATCACGATTGCGTAAGGCGAGAACAGAGGCTTTATACAGATGCGTAGATTTGACACGTAATCAGCCGTGCATGCTGCCAGTGGTAGTCCTCTACTTATAACAGACGCCATTGTTTGCGCGATTCGCAATGTCTGCTTTGCCGCCGTCAAAAGACATGTCAATCAATAGTGTCCCAAAGTTGCGCAACTTATGTATTGAACAGGTAGACTTAATGATTAACATGAATGAGAGACAGTATAGTCGATTATTTTGGGGAAATAAGACACAATGAACCACTAAGAGATGACTGAATGTCTCTGATGAATCTTTCTATTGACCACAGCAATTATAAATTTATGGTTAGTGATATTTTCCCCCACAAATGTAGTTCCTAAATTTATGGTATTAGTATTGTTTTTTGTTCAGTCCCAGTGATGATGTTGTTATAGATGAGGATCTATATGCAATCAGTGAGTATCTGAGTAGTTGTGGCGTGAGATTGTAAGTGTCTAGAGGAGAAGATAATTGGCTTCAGGGTATATGTCAAACCAAGCACATGTAAGTTGAGGTAGTAATGGAGTTAAATTTATTAAAACTGTTTGTCAGTTAGGACGTAAGGTTCCCCCCTGGTAGGTATGCTGTGTTGTAGGTTACTGGTGATTCCAGTGTCCACCGTAGACTGGGAAGGAGGATTCTCTCGTCAAAATCATGTGACGACAAACTTTAGAAATCACGGCCCTTTACAATGCTAGCCTATTATTGTGGTTACTACGATAATCTGATTAGCCTTACTTATATGGCTGGGGGAAAAACACCTAGTGAGAAAAACCCACCGAATCTGGGCAGACCTTTTTCCATTCATGCCACTGATTCTAAATGTCTACATATGAACTACATATGCCGCACACTCAGCTAAGTCTATGATAGGTCCATGTTTATTTCCAATGAGATGACAACGTAGCGGGGAGGTTAGCGACATAGAGAACACATATAGAGCATCTGAAGCACAGCTAACGTAAGAAGCAAGAAAAAGCCCCAACAGAACCACACTGCAAGGGCTACCCAGACCCCCATAGGCAATGGGGTTTAGATGGGGTAAATATGTTATTTTATTGTGAACATTGTTATTATTATAAATATGTTATGTTATTGTAAATATTGTTTATGTTGTATGTTATATATTATATTAAAGATTCTGTTATGCAATACCACTCGCCTGTAATATTTTTTCATTAATCATGTTTTCATTAATAAATTGTCCATTACAGTTGAAAATTAATTTTGGCTCCTAAATTTACATTATGGCAAAAAAACTTACTCTTTGCGAAAGTTTTGGTGACAAAAAATTTGAAGCCAGCGTGAACCTTGGTGATGCCCCTTTTGTTAATTGTTTTTCAGGATTTTTACTTCTGCTTTTATATTGTCGTATCTGACTTCAACCTAATCTATAAATCCAGTAGATGAATATTAGTTGATAATGCCATGTATGACATGTATTAATAATTACCAGCGTGTTGTGTATTCGCACTACTGCATACGTGGTTATTTGCGCGTAGATCATATTTTCACGCTTTCTGCGTTGTTCATTATGACGTGAAAATATTACCCAATATTATTACTACATTTGATGAGATCTATGTTTTTTTACTTTTAATTTTTTTAACGTGCAGAAATATCATCCCGTGAAAATGTCCATGCGCTAAGATACGCGAAAATTTCGTGATAACCTTCTCCATTTCATGACACCCACTCTCATCGCAATGTGTGTTTCGGGATATCACTGCGATTTGATGCAAGGCTTTTCGTCGCTAATTATTTTTATAGTCACATATATCTGCCAAATTAACTATTACAATCTATTATAAGATCATTTTTAATGTAGTCAAGGTAATCACTCGAGTTGAAAGCCACATGTATTTGTTATAATTAATTAGGCTATACTACCTCACTTTAGAAAAAATGGGCCACGTTTGGTCTACAGACTCTCAGTTTCCTGATCGCCCCACTAGTCATTCACTGTGGTTGTTGGCAACTAATTTTTCCCCACTTTCACCATGGGCGTTCCTTCCAATGTTTGGTCTCTCAATTGGTAGTCTCTTTGAACAATTGATCTTTCTCTCTTTGTGGTGTAATAAAAACGGGTTTCTGATACTTTTACTGCATTTTATATTGGTTTACGTCCACTATTACATGTCTCCCAACTAAACGATTCAACCTGCGACATCAGTGAATATATCCAATATCCACACCTGCAGTTGCTGAGTACAATTGGTGCCACAAGCCCCGAGTGTCTGTTAGTGGCCGGAGAACGGCTCGGTCAGCCATCTCATGAGCCAGATGAACTATCCAGTTCCTCGGTCACTTTAATGACTGAAATGGTGGACACGCAGAAGATGGCCGAGCATGAGTTCTATCAACTGCACAAATACGATTTCAGGTTGTATAGTAATTATTAACTTATCAGTCAGTACCTTACAACACGACTCGTCAAATGTCAATGAAACTATGTTGATCTTTTACTATGAGGTTGGATTATTATGTTGAGATGGTTGAGTTTCATACAATGAGAATGAACGACTGTTACTAGCACTGCTCTCTCACGCACTCTTCATTCGGCTAGATTATATAACAATAACTCATTCAGTCATCCGCTCACTGTTCAGTGATTCATCACTAAAGCCACTGCTCAAGTCACACTATCATTATATCATTATCATGAGTTGTCATTTTTCTGTACTCAGTCCATATCTAAAATCATTTGCGATATTCATGGTAGAGTTTAAAATTTGTAATATTCCATTATTTATTAGGCGAAATTCCTCACCAAAATTTTGTTGCAACGCCACTTGTATTTAAAAGAATACGAAGAGCTAGAAAGCTAGAATTGTGAGAAAAAATATTTATGTAGATACCAAAATATATATATATATATACACATAATATATGTGTGTGTGCCTTGCCCTTACTTATTTAGGGTTCAAGGGTTCATCTTATTTTTTAAGGGAAGCAATAATTTGTTGCTTCGGTAAGTGCACCAGATCGATAAATAACATAATTAGAAAATGTCAGTGTAATTTGATGCTTTTATTGACATTGTGTTCATATTTATGTAATTTGTTTTTATGTAAAATATATTACTACTGATTTCTCTTTCGCGACTCTTCATGAAAACATGCCAATTTGGATCTCTGGCTTGTGCATCATAGAAATGGGATGTAATTACAAGTGGATGTTAGTGAAGTTCATATACTTGTGATTTGTGATTACATTTTTGGGTAGATCATTTTGTCAGAGCTTGGCATCACTGGGCATTGATAAATCGTGATATATCGTGATATTTTGAGGTGATTTTAGAATCGCTCGGTTAAGATCTAGGTTGTGGTGTTTTTGTATCACTTGGTACATGAATACCTCATGATATTTTGAGGTGATTTTAGAATCGCTCGGTTCAGATCTAGGTTGTGGTGTTTTTGTCTCACTTGGTACATGAATACCTCATGATATTTTGAGTTGATTTTGATATTGTTTTGTACATGTATCAGTCATGAGGTAATTTTGGCATACCATACATACATATAGGCGTCGTTTGATGCATGTATAGGTATTGCCATTATAGGTATTGCCATTTTGAGGTTAATTTGACATTGCTTGGTACAGAATTGGTCCTGGCATTTTTATGTATTTTTGGCATCATTTAGTACATGTATGGGTTCTGGTATTTTGAGGTGATTTTGACATCACTGTGTTCATGTGTATATATATATATATATATGATATACATTGCTCGGTACATGTATAGGTCGTGATATTTTGAGGTGTGGTACACAGGTGGCTTTGTTGGCATATGGTACATGTGATGCATGTACACTCTAGATTTTTTATGACCGTAGAAGCTCAGGTGATTGTGAGGTATATCTTTGACAAATACCTTATTGCACGCCATTTTTATATCCATTTACCCTTTGATACGGAGTATCTTTTTAGCTAAAGTATGGATTTATATTGGTAATTAGTGATCATAAGAGTAGTGTGACACGATTTTATGTGCTGATCCAGTGCATTGATATCTATTCAGTCTTTCTGAGGGTGCCCAGTAAGTAAAGTTGTTGTACCAGCACTCGCCCCCGCTTCCGTACCCTTCGTGTAGTTATAGCTTTTCTATTTTTGTCTTCGTCAGCACCGTTCATCTTGTGTGCTTACATAGCTTATCTGTTTGTGTGCAGTTGGCGCGCTTTTTCTGTTACTTTTTGTATCAATGAACCGTGTTCTTGCCCCAATTTGGTGTTTGGCTAATACTACAGTGTTGACTCAATCGTTTGATATTTGTTATTATGAAGATTCGTTTATTTTGACTGATGTCTTGCTGGTTTCTTTATTGGGGATTTTTCTTTTCCTGTATATGAGATAATCGGCCATTTCTGAGAATACCTGTATAATGACCTATGGCATAGGTGACTAAATAAAATAATGACGATTCAGATTCCGTCTTTGAGAATATTTGGAGGTGACCCATATTATGTTGACATACATCCACAATCATTTTGGGGTGTTTTTTGGATACTAAGGTATTTTAATTTTTAACGCACAAATCTCTGAACTATTATATTTAAATAACTGATTCTGTGGATTAATTTTCACTTTGATTGACCAATCAGTTGCCATGACAACATATAATGTTACACAATTTCAATTCCATACTAGTCTTATATTATTATGTTGTTTGAGAATAATAAATCTTTTGATTTGGTCTCTATGGTAGTGGCTCTCTGGCTAGTGGAAATAGGTTTCAATAGAGCTATAGTATTGATTGTTGTTGCCAGCACTTAATTGTGGACATTTATCACCGCAAACATAGTGTATACATCAGGCAGTTTTCACAACATCTCGAATATCAAACTTCCCATATACACTAACTTTAATCTTTTCCATGCAACATTTTATGTACTGTATATCAGGGCTGCCAAGTAGATTTTTTTCAAGGGCCGCACTGGCAACTGCTGACTCTTCCGAGGCCCGCAACAATATTTAAAATAACAAACGATGATTTCAAATGCAAATGAAATGACTTGTGTTTTTAGTCTAATGATGCCCCTTCAATTTCCATTCTTTAAATACTATGAGAGCTTGAGAACGAATTCAACGCTATGGTTGATCAATCTCAACATTATGCTGTAATGCGTATTCTCAATCGACTTGTCGTTACATTCCCGATCCTCCTCGTGAATTTTACGTTTCTTATGCAGAGTCATCGTGACACTGAGACTGATGCAATTTCGGTTAACTTGGCCGATGATATTTTTTACTGTAACAATTACAGACAATCGCCGAGATAACTCAAACCGAAAGCGGAACTTTTGTGTTACAAAGTTATTTCTGTGGCTGAATACGCAGTGGACTGAGTGTTAAGTTGATCGTGAATAGCTGTCGCGACCACGTCTTGACCAATTGACGAATGTATTGATAGCCGCAGCTAATCTTTTGTGAATAGAGGCCGTGTACCGTCCATGCACGAATTCACTTAATAATCACGCCGCTTATATACATCCTTAATCAAAGACTGCATGTTGCCTGCGGGCTGCTGTTTGAGCAGCGCTGCTGTATCCTAACTTGAGTTTGTACCAACAGCAGCTCATATACACCAATTCAAATCTACACCCTAGCAAATTCATTATATACCAACTTTAATCTGTATTTACAACATCCATTGTAACATAATTCTGAACCACACAACATCTCTTGAATACTACTTAGTTAGTTAGTTAGTTAGTTAAAATAAGGCTGATAACTAAAGTACTTTTTGTATAGACGATACTTGGACCTGTAGAAAATTCGTCTAACTGGTTAATACAACAAATGAATTAGCCTCTGATATACGGGGTGGGCAAAATTACTGTAGTGAAAAAACCTGTGAGTCTGGGAATACAGCTGAGCTTCGTCTATTCATGCAATTCCTTCCAAATGCATTGCAAAAGGTCGCACACTCTGCTAGGTGTGTGATATCTGATGATTGTTTACACTGGGATGATGAAAGATTGGAGAGCTAGGTGCCAGAGAGACCATCCTTAGTGCATGTGAAACTACACTGTCAGGACTAACTGGACTTCCGTGGTCCAATGAGTTTATAGCAGTTATTGCCCGAAAAATTCCATTTCGTACATTAGAGCAGGCGTCAATTCTAGAATTTGTGCCACACAACATGTCATATACACTAACATGAGTTTTTACCATGACCACATCACCAGTGCACCGACTTTAATTTGTACTACACAACATGTCATATACACTAACATGAGTTTTTACCATGACCACATCACCAGTACACTGACTTTAATCTGTACTACACAACATGTCATATACACTAACATGAGTTTTTACCATGACCACATCACCTGTACACTGACTTTAATCTGTACTACACAACATGTCATATACACTAACATGAGTTTTTACCATGACCACATCACCAGTACACTGACTTTAATCTG
>WURV02174112.1:0-13993 GCA_011762755.2 Epimenia babai | reverse complement strand
AGCTGCCAAAAAACATTTCGTTGTAAACCGCATCTGAGAGCCTTTCTTGGCTGATACTTGCGGTCTATAAATGTTATCCTTTACCTTTACCTTTTACCTGTTACCCCGTTAGTCCTCCACCCGATGAAATTGCAGCTGACATTCACCCATAAAGCTAATGGGAACCAATTCCTGCCTAAAGCAGAGAAATATTTACCTAAACATAGCATATCACCCTCTTGGAGCACCCACGATGCTCCGATGCTCCGAGTGTATTGGTGTCAATGCCACCCATCTACTTTCCATTATGTTCTTATTCAATACAGGTATTTCTTGTTCAATATAGGTATTTCTTGTTCAATACAGGTATTTCTTGTTCATTGCAGGTATTTCTTGTTCAATACAGGTATTTCTTGTTCATTGCAGGTATTTCTTGTTCAATGCAGGTATTTCTTGTTCAATACAGGTATTTCTTGTTCAATGCAGGTATTTCTTGTTCAATACAGGTATTTCTGGTATGATTTTCTTATTTTATGGCATTTCAGTTCAGGCTGTTCACATTTGCGCAATAAAATTTGGGTCTCGGAAACTCAACGCACTTTGATTCGTTAGTGACGATTTGTCCGAGTATCAGAATCTCATCATGAACTGAGATACATAACTTTGCTCATTCAACTGATGAAGAATGTTCTAACATTCGAAAGCTTGCGATCAATATCTCCGCAGTGAGCCATAAAGCTGTTACCACTTCTGTTTACTTGTATTTTGACCGACTCACACGGCTACCACATGAGTTCTAATTTGTCCAAGTAGTTCAGTGTAACACTTCGTCGTGAAAACCTCATATTTTTGACATTGGCACAATTTTGGTCCATTCAATAGTAATTGCCTATAACCCATGCTATCTTAACTTTGCTCTAAGATTGTTCTATATATATGTCACCTACACTTCTAATGGTCGAATGTTAACGTCACACCCAGCCGTGCCCAAGTATTCCCACACATTTCTTTCGACAATCCGGAAAACATGATTTCACGTGAACGCAATAGTTACATCATTACAAGTTATTATAAATTCTAGACCACGATATGTATTACCAACCCACGTGTCCGCAATTTTGTGCGGTTGTAAGCCAAGCTTTGGGATATTCTGAAGTGTTCTCATGACTTTCTCGCGTGTCATTTCCTCCATAGTATCGGGTTGCTGGTTTTACAAACTCATTAGTAGTGACTTGGTTAACGCAATAGCTATTATAATTCATAACTCTATCGTTATGTACAGAATGACTAAGTTATTCTGGTTACTTGAAGTGGACTTTTGTATATATCTTTGTCACAATTGAGCGTCTAATTTGATATGACATAAGACATGAGAGTGGGGTAAGTGCTGCTGTAGACCGATAATGGTAATAATAATAATATCCATCGTCTCCCGAACTAGGAAGGGTTATGTGTTTTAAACAGCCCAGTCCTGTTTTATATAGGACAAAGAATAGCATTGCTTTCAGTGTCTATATGCAGTAACTTGAGTGCTGTTACCATTACGTTTATTTTAGTGTTTATTTTTGCCGCACAGCACAATTGAGATACTTGCACGAGTTTTGTGCTTTATAAATAAATTCCCTTTACCGTTATCATTAACATTAGACTTTTTATGGTTTGACGCGTATTTTTCCAATGGTCGTTGCATGAGCCAGTTTTTAGATTTTTTTCTGGTGCTCTTTTTGGGGTTATTTCGATAGTCTTTTCGTGATGTTTTTTTCTGGTAGTTTTCAGCAATGGGCAAATTCATTCACCTGTGAATCTTTTTAATTATTACTATCTACGATTTACTCAGCGTGACGTAGAGGTTCCCTGGATCACTGAGGGACATTGAGATACTCGATTCTAAGAAAGTCTAATTACTTATTGCGTTCCTAATTATATCTTTATATAGTTTTCTAGTTATTACTGAATTTATTAGATTCCTGAAATTATTGGCATTACAAGTTTTCCTTAATTGTTCACTATATGATGATTGTGGAAGAACTTTTTTGGAACATTTAATTCACCTCCAGATCGGGCATAAGGTGTCAGAAAAAGCCATTGCCTTTGTAATGTAATAAAAACCTAGAGTGGCATTTGTCTATACGTTCCTTTCACATCTTTTCAATATTTGTTGTATCATTCTTTTTCATAGTTAGTATTTATTTCAGTCGATTTTAAATGCATTCATTGATATAAAATTTAATTCCCATCGTTATTTTGTGCATTTTTTCGTTTACGTTTATTTATTATCCTATACAGACTAGAAATCGAGTAATTACACTATTTTTCAAAGGCATGCGATCCATGCAAAAACACAAGTTTTAGATAGTAGTTCATATTTTTTACCAAAAATTAACATTAGCGAAAATTGCCATAAAAATTACTATCATCTTATCTTCGGCAGGAATGTAGTTGATCAATAAAAGAGATTTATATTATAAAATTTATTGATGAGAATGTTCCCCACCCACAAATATCTGCGATTCAGCGTATGACGTAACTTGATCACATGATAACAAAATGGCATTTTTATAACGTGGAACTTGCTTGAGAGTAATGATGTACATTGTAGAGGCATGAATAATAACCAGGGAAGCTTTGAGGTTGGTGATAGTCGTGCAGATAACTAGCATAGTTTTGCAGAGAAACGGGAATTGTCTGCAGCCTGACCTTTCCCGGGAATAGCTATTATGGGTGACTGAATCACTCGCCTAAACCCATCTTCACACCCTAGGGAATTTTCAGATTGGTAAGAGAGAGTAAGCCATTATTCAGTGTCATATCTTCCTCAAAATATCATTAGTGATTCAAGGAAGACATGCTCCTACTCACGCTCGAAGATAGAGGGCAGATTTCGAATCCTGCAACTTGCATTTTGGTCATGTTTTCTGGCCTATGTATCTCTGCTGCAGAGACGTGTTTTCTGGCCCTGGTGCCTATCTCGTATGTATCTCTGCTGCAGAGACGTGTTTTCTGGCCCTGGTGCCTATCTAGTATGTATCTCTGCTGCAGAGACGTGTTTTCTGGCCCTGGTACCTACCTAGTATGTATCTCTGCTGCAGAGACGTGTTTTCTGGCCCTGGTACCTATCTAGTATGTATCTCTGCTGCAGAGACGTGTTTTCTAGCCATGGTGCCTACCTAGTATGTACGGCTACCCCTACTTGTTTCGTCTTTATGATAACTCTTTATTGATAATTCAATGTACTTTTGTTAGTCTCAGAAGGTGCTACCATCATTTCCTTGTTCTTCCTGTATATAGACTCACACGGCTACCCATACCTATTCCATCCTTAAAAAATACCGTCATATGATATCTATATACAACATTATAGTTACTACAACTTTTTATATATTCTTCCCTGTATTTCTATCTAATCATTTAAATCTGGCGGCTTCACCGTTGAATGGAACTTTACACCCATCTCCCTCGCATTAAGCCCATGAGTTCCAGTTTCCCGACAATGTATATACAACCTGAATAGGTTTGTATTCTGCAGCGAAGACAACTTGACCTTCTGTAGGTAAATATCCCTTAGAGCTGCGTAGTTGAATAGCGCTGATGTAACCCATATCAGTGGAGAAAATTTCATTCAGTTTATGCAAAGAGGTGTGGGTTACCGTGTTAGCGATATCGTATAATACGAAATGTGAAGGTAACACCTCATTGACTAACTAAGAATATAAATATATACTTGTATATGAAAGCTTACGCTAATTATAATCTTACTTAGTCAATAAGGTGTCCCCCTCATTTTTCGTATTATTCAGTTTATGGTCAACATAACTATTCCGCTGATCTAATACCTCTATCTAATAAATGACCAATCTATTAGCAGAAACAATTCATTCAAGGCATTCTTTACAGCTTACCAAGAATATATCTAACAATGCTGTATGATGTGTGGGAGTTATCATGGCCCTGGTACAGGGGCTGAGATAATCAGATAATTTAAGACATAATTAAAGTAATTACTATAGCAACAGGATTATAGTGACGAACCTTATAACAGTGGTAGCTCTTTTAGAATATATGAGAATTGGAAAATTCGGAGATAGTGACAGCATTGAGTGAATGAACGGCCTTATTCATGTGCTCAAGCTCATTCAATCATAACTTTTTCATTAGTCTCAACTGGTGCAACTTTTAGTTAAAGTGCATCTTGTATCAAATATTAATTAAAACCTTAAGTCTTAACTTGCAACGAAATAGCTGATGACATCTCATCTACATTTTCAGAATAAAAACGTTTATTCCTACTGTTACTAATGAAATCTATATCGATGTCTTCTGGAATCGAACGTTTGACTGGTCGATCATGAGTACGACAATGTTATGGTTGTATTGGCCTCTTCTGCCAAGTACGTAACCTTAACTTATACTCACTCTTCCCCCATATTTGTGGTGGGCTCCGCGGTGATACTGAAATCTGAGAGACCATTATGTAAGACTCCATGGCCACACGACCAAATGGATCTATTGTTACACAATACATGATTTATTGATCGCAGACGCATCATTATAACGGAAGACTTACATAGTTGCATGCTACCCTCCACGCTCACCAAAAGAGACAGACAGACGAATGGAGGAGACAGTCGGCCATGACAGACGCCGATTTATTTCGTCTCGCCTCCGCTTTTATCTAGGAACATGAAAGTTGTCACACATGTCGCACAGATAGTAAATTTGCTCTAGACATACCCATCTTGATGGGTGGGCAGGGTGTCACCATGGAACATACTGATTATTCTGTTGTCTGCATTCACTCTAAAATTCATTGGACTTAATTAACATCACCATCCGGGCTACATTAATTTAATTATTATTATCATCTACGTTATCTGCATCACTATCTCTGTCACCATGTAGATCATTATCTGCATCACCATCTCTGTCACCATGTAGATCATTATCTGCATCACCATCTCTGTCACCATGTAGATCATTATCTCCATCACCATCTCTGTCACCATGTAGATCATAATCTCCATCACCATCTCTGTCACCGTGTAGATCATTATCTGCATCACCATCTCTGTCACCATGTAGATCATTATCTTCATCACCATCTCTGTCACCATGTAGATCATTATCTGCATCACTATCTCTATCACCATGTAGATCATCATCTCCATCAACATCCCTGTCACCACACAGATCATTATCTGCATCACCATGCCTGTCACCATGTAGATCATTATCTGCATCACCATGCCTGTCACCATGTAGATCATTATCTCCATCACCATCTCTGTCACCATGTAGATCATTATCTCCATCACCATCTAGATGACCATTTATATCACAATTATATGTCACTACCTACATCACGATGTATATCACTGTCTGCCTCACTCAATCAACCTCCGAATCACTAGGTAATAGTAGGTATGCCAGGGTAGATCGAAAAGTTCATCGGCTGACCATGATACCTTTTCCAATGAGGTGGTTTGGTGGTTATTTTTCAACATTGGCTCATTATGCCCAACTATATGGCCGCGCTTGGAAACCTATATTATAGAAGGCTACAACTTGAAATCACTGAAAAACTCCTCAACAGCACTTATGCCATCATCATTGGTTCGATATCGTTTGCCAGCCAAATGTGAATAATGTAGGAGCATTATTGCCTAATGTATTCACCATATCAGCATGCATGTCCTTAGGGGCTAAGCCTTTCATAGCCAGATGCTTGGTAACACCACAGTGCCAAATTCTCTCCATTTTGGTCTGAAGCTGCAGTATTTATGAGGTAAAACTGCACGAATGATTAATAAATATGAGTACACTGGAAACAACTGTGCACTCACTCACCACCATCAGTAGCCTTGCTATATATGATAAGTATCATCTGTCTAGTTTGGGTTATTCTTGGTAGCCTCTGAACTCTTCGTCCTGCCCTCGTATCTCACCATCTAGAGTACAGTTTACTTGAAATCATCATCACTACTCACAACTTTGCTTACATCATACATTACCAATTCATCATCTTTCAAATGACATACATCTGTCCACCGGTCGACTTCTCTGTGTTTATCCTCAGCAATTCATTTATCCCCGCTTGCTGGAGTAAACACGTCTGCCAAATCAGTAGATACTCGATATCGTCTTTGATAGTTTGGTATGTGACGGTACTGAAGGTATTGTATATGCGCTTTATATAACTGCCATAGGGGGCATCTGGTGTGGTGGTTAGAGCATTTGACTTTGAACCCAGGGGTCCCTGGTTCAAATCCCGCTCTAAACAGTGTACTAATTGTAGCGTTTTTCAGGCTGAAAACATTTTAAACCCCATTGCCCATGGGTGTCTGGGTAGCCCTTGCAGTGTGGTTCTGTTAGGGCTTTTTCCCTCTGAGGTTTAAATGCTCTATATGTACTCTCTATGTCGCTGACCTCTTCGCTATGTCATCATCTCATTGTAAATAAACATGGACCTATCATAGACTAGTGTGCGACATATGTAGTTCATCTGGAACCAGTGGCGTGAATGGAAAAAGGTCAATTGCCTGCGCAGACTCGATGGGTTTTTCACACTAGGTGTTTTCCCCTACCCCTTTTAAGTGAGGCTAATCAGATTGACGTGTTAACCACATTAATAAGCTAGCTTTGTATAAGGGCCCATGATGGCCTATCACAACGATTACTTCGGTAATCAGCCTATAAATACATACATACATATATAACTGCCATAAACATTCATTGTAAACCTCATCTGAGAGCCTTTATTGGTCTATCGACATTGACCTCACCACCTACCGATATATTGCATATTCAAATATATAATTATTCTCTTCATTGAATCACAAACACCCCCCTCTCGGTCTCAGCAGTATTCCTCACCTTGAATTAGATTCTTCTGAGTGTCAACTACCACAATAGATGGCAGGATATTTATCCACGCTCGACCTATTTTCTCGACACATTGTCACTCGTGGTAGCCACATAGGTACATAGCTATATATCTCGCGAATATTGGAAACGCGAGACTGATCCTACAATGACCCGCGCATGCCTCATCCTTGATGAGGATGAAGACCCTGAGAGGCATAGAGATTAATAACTAGCATCCATCCATCCATCTATCCATCCATCCATCCAGCATATACGCGATGAATGGACGCAGTCTTGCGGGATTATTGATTTCATTAGCGAATCATGATACAGTTTTTGATGAAGAATCAATGGTGTACTATTACCGCGACTCTTTCGAGTTTCGTTCTGAGAGGGTCTCACTCGCCTCGTGCCTCGACAGGGGGCACTCTAAAGTTTATAAGCCGGTGTTGCTATTAGCGGTAGTTAAAGTTGCTATACGATGCGTCAGTCGTTTGAATCAAAAAAGGAAATGGGAAAACAAGGAAAACATGGAACTTTCGTTACATTCCTTCAATTTTATGGCTACCCTCCACCAAAGCAGGTGGTATAAAGTACGGGGAAACATGATTGGTATTGTTCAGGATTTGCTGTCTCTATCTTATGATTCGCATGTTCCGTGATGGTCTGTAATATCCTCAGGTATAGTCTAGATTAATTTTGTAAAAGGCCAATCATGGTCCATGTTTGTCACATGACAAAATTATTACCGCAACTGACGAATCGAAGCCAAATAATGCAGTTGTGTATATCCATCGATGTGTCTAGTTCACTACAAAGTGAATCGGATTGAAATAATGCGGCTACTTTTACTATGTATTTGATTTGACGTTTTTCACGACTAAGGAATTTACAAATTGCGTAGTATCCATCGATGCAGTAGAACTAGAATTAACCCCATTTCAGTTAGGTATTGCTTGTCTCATGGCGCAATATTGACGTGTATCTGCCAGGGCGGCAATCTTTGCCTGGAGTGGTCAGAATTAATTAATCAAAATTAACGTTTAATAGTCAGTCTGAATCAATAATCAGCTCTCACCTTATTAATTATTGAGAAACCTGTCTCTTTTGACTAGTGGTCATTCCATTATCATTAACTCCGTTGACCATCTGTTACTGACCAATAGTATAGTATAGCTCAGCAAAACCCAGAGATCACATTTTATCCCTCCCTACCCACTGACCAGAATCATTGTTTCCATCTTCCTTGAACCTGTAGTTATTAACGCAAGTCACTTAACGGTCATTTTGTCAGCACTGCCAAAAATATACTAGTGAGGCTAATTTTTAAAATCATTCGGCTACATCTTGATAAAATGATCATTATTTGTCTTACAGTGCACAAATACTATTATACAGTACAATTATAAATTCCTACATTAGAAACTCTTACACAGTATATACATTATAAATACATACGTTAGAAACTGTATTATACAGTATATACTTCTGCACCCCATCAAACTATTTATTCCTCCGAGTGTACTCTAGCCCCTCATCAGGCTATTTGTTCTTCTATGTTTATTATAGCACTCCATCAGGCTATTTGTTCTTCCATGTTTATTCTAGTACTCTATCAGGCTATTTGTTCTTCCATGTTTATTCTAGCACTCCATCAGGCTATTTGTTCTTCCATGTTTATTCTAGCACTCCATCAGGCTATTTGTTCTTCTATGTTTATTCAAGCACTCCATCAGGCTATTTGTTCTTCCATGTTTATTCTAGCACTCCATCAGTCTATTTGTTCTTCCATGTTTACTTTACCACTCCATCAGGCTACCTGATCTTCCATGTCTATTCTAGCACTCTATCAAGCTATTTGTTCTTCCATGTTTACTCTGCCACTCCATCAGGCTACCTGATCTTCCATGTTTATTCTAGCACTCCATCAGCACGCCTATTTGTTCATTTGCTTGGCATTGGAATGTACCTGACAAAAAAGTGCCTTAGAAGGGCTCAAATGCAATTGATAAATGGTATATTTTATGGTTATATCGCAAGTTTTTATCTTACATTATTTTTATTTAACTGCTCACAATTTTATTTTTACAGGATGAACAAAAATCAAGATTGAAAGACGAAAAGATACGAAATGCTTTAGAAAAAATTAAAGATGGCAATTTTAAAAAGGTGAGGTTGAAATTTTGGTATCTCAACTCTTTGATTAATGTTGACTTCAAGCTTGAATTTCATCATGTAAATAAACAATTATGTATATAAATCATTGAACTTGTTTAATTAAAAAAATGGTTTTCGTTGTTGTAGGGGTGAATAGTGGATGGAGAATTCATTAGTTAATATAAGTCAAGGGAAAATTAAGGAATTTGGCATAGATTTATCATTTATGTAAAGGTAAAACAACATATACTTTTAAACAATATATAATTTCCGTTACTTAGCAATAGGCTATTCGTTATTTGGGCAAAACTCAGCCCTTTACAAAGCTAGTCTATGTTGTTAACATGATAAATGGAATAATTCTAGTTGTTACGGTGCAAGAACAACCACTGGGTGTGGGCAGATAGTCGACTTTGGTCTTCTCATTCTACTGGTTCCAAATAGTTGTGTACAATGCAATGTCGTTTGGTCTCCTAACTTACATCAGTGTATTCTGTCTTTATGTGAAATGGATGCCGCAGTCTTATGGAGCCAGATAAAATGATGGCCACACAGCGACACATTGATGTTATATAACATAAATAACATCAAATAAATACCGTGTATATATAATTACACAGTTTGTTCGATGCATTGATAGTCATGTATCCAATCATAAAATAGAATATTTCATAGACCATTTATGGTGACATATCATAACTTTGATGGTGTAATGACCACTGGACATGTCATAGTCAGGCTGTGGCAGTGTTCACGCTGGCATGCGCAAATTCGCCAAATTTCGCATAGAAATCTGATATGGCACATAGCGAAAAGATTTGGCACATCCCTTGGCACATAAAAATCAGTTGTTTAATGCAAACGATTTACATCCTGGTGCGTTAATTCCCTCAAGAAGCACCCTCCCCGCGTTAGTAGTACCAATGTCGCTAGTCAATACCCATCTCACGTATTTGGTCATACGTATTTGGTCACAGCCGCTGTGGATTAACCATCCTTGGCCTAGAGCGACATCGCATACACGAAATTCGTTTTAATCTTTCCATCGCCGAAATCTGAAATATATTTAGTGATTCAGTTATCTCTAAATACGAGCGTTAACCCGAGAACGGTGCCTTCCAGTTGTTTGTGCGAGCATACACGGTGGATGGAAGCAGCAAGAGCATACTGGTGGACGAGACAATGACCGTCGGTCACATATGCTCCATGCTGGCCGAAAAGAACCACGACAAGTTGATGCTCAAGTCATCGGTGATCGAACAGCTCCCTGATCTACATATGGGTACGTGATCATACAGCTCCCTGATCTACATATGGGTACGTGATCATACAGCTCCCTGATCTACATATGGGTACGTGATCATACTGCTCCCTGATCTACATTTGGGTACGTGATCATATTTCTCACTGATCGACATATAGGTAGGTGTCTCGGCCGCTCCCTCACCCATACACGGTGATCGGGGAATCTTGCACACCATATAGACATGCCACATACACTAACTCTCATCCCGGAGAACGGGGGAGGGCAATGGGGCATGATTATGATCACCTATGAGGTAATACAATGCAGGTTTGTTAACAAAGAAAAATACCTTCGCTAATTTAAATAATTAATCGCTCAATTTTCAATTTATAGATGTCACGGCTTTATTTCAACATGCGGTGACTAAATAAATACTTCTCCCTCTAGTAACACACGACACACCATCCACCCGCATCCGTTGCGGGGAGGTCCTCAGCTAGCGTCAGTCACGCTTCACTGAATATCACGTCTATTATTAACATCGCCGGCGTGGAAAAGACAAAACGAACATTTTTGGCCTGAATTCTTATTAAAATTGTTATAATTATACTTTCGGTAGTGAGTCCTTTCCTATCAAGCATGGCATTGTGTGAATTTTATTATGCGTTATGATTTAAAAATGAGCACGAATAATTTGAGGAATTTATTTCTACCACAAAGAATACAGTTTTATCCTGTAAACAAGGATAACTGCTTGGTCATATGTGAAGGATTCTATTGTCTAATCGTGCATGATTGGGACATGTGTACTTATGAAAAATTGTGCCTCCTATGATATATTTGTTTATAGTTCGCATATAATTTGCATATATTATCCTGTTGGGGACATGTGGCTAAGTGCCTAGTGGCTAGATCATTAGACATAAATTCTGGAAGTTTCTGGTCTAGCCTGTACCGGACTAAAAGCGTCTCTGCTTGTTACCTTTTCACCGTCATTATGCATAGAAATTTCAAACTACTGACTGAACATGTTCAGTGATACCGATAACCGCAATGTATCTAAGCTCTGAAAGTGTTCAATGCAACCCCTTTCTCGTTCATACACATACGAGTATTATACTACCTACAGAGCGGACGCTAGAAGACCACGATTCTCTCGTGGAAAACATGGTGTTCTGGTCACATGACTCGACGAATAGAGTGCTGTACGATAATAGATCGGAAAAATACGAAGTTTTTGTGAAACCAGAGGTGTGTACTCCCTGTATCACGCTGTATCATAGCCGCAGTAGTCTGAGATTAAAACAGACCTAACTACCTACCAACCAACCAACCATGTTAGTTAATTAGTGTTATATCACTGTGTCGTTGGAGAAAAATTGACACGTTAAATGATAGTTAGTAAGATACTAGCACAATGTCACAAACGATGACAATGCACGAGATTAAGGAAAGTACCTTTTATAGCTTCTTAAGAAGCATTGCATTCAGAATCTACCCCCGTGTTTCTCCTTTAAAAACTGGTCATTACGATAGCTTTCGTAATGTGACAGGAAACGTTGGATTTGGTAGTTACATTTAGTACGATGATCAATTCGGCCAACAGGCATGTGAATAAAATTAGGTTGCCTTTATGAAATCCACGGTGGGTGACAGTAAATATTTCCTTCTGAAATGTCGATAATGGTAGTGGAAAAAACTCCATCTAATTGATTAGCAAGATGCTCACCTTTTTTATCACAATATACTATTGATATGACGATGTTCCATAAATGCCGATAGTGAGCTTTATGAAATACGACATATACAAGTCATGTTTTTCACATTACCGTTATGGCATATTAAGCTATTTTTCATTAATGCATTTTTAGCTTTTATCGTACACGCGATTCCTCATAAATGGTGATGTAATTCCCAGAAATACTTGCTGCCGTCATATTCCGAACAAACCTCCCGTTTAGATGATGAAAGTAGGTCTTCGTTGATTCAGGTAAGTTTCTCTCAGTTTTAAAATATGCCCAGTGTTTTTTGTGAAAATGAGATTAAGCCGGTTCTCAAACAGAAAGGTGGGGTGGTCAAATCCAATTATTCATTGTTATTGTATTTGTGGGCAAGGTACTTTATCTTGTGTTATTTACAGAGTGGTTCACGCTATAATACACGTTATAATACACACTATAATACACGCGATAATCCGCTTGAATACACGCTATAATACATTCTATAATACACCGTATAATACACGCTATAATACACACTACAATACACACTAATGCGCACATAATACTCACATAATACACGCTATAATATACGCTATAATACATGCTTTAATACGTGCTATAATATACATTATAATATACGCTATACCACACGCTAGAATACACGCTATAGTGTCTGACGTGTTATGAATTAGCTCTTTTGAGAAATTCACAGAAAGAACCTATCCCTCTGATGGGACTCAGACCCACGGTCTCCCATTAGAGGTGAAGGTTTTTCCAGAGAATCACAATAGTGAATGTTTGTGCATGCAGAAAAATGTATTTTATTGATGAATTGTAGGATTATTTTTGCGGGAGTGACGTCAAGGTCCCCGAGGTTGAGGGGCCATTGTACATCAAAGCTGATGGGAAGAAGTCATGGAAGAAGTTCTATTGTGTACTACGATCTTCCGGGCTCTTCTACAACCCCAAGGGAAAGATGACTAAGGTCTCTAATGCCGTCTTAGTCGTCTTCTTGATTCACTGAGATTAAGATTAAAACCAGCTGTCGTATACCAAACATACTTTAACCGGTGTAAAACTACGTATTTAGTAAAGTACAGTAGCGCAGTATTAGAAATGATGAAACCGTATGAGATTAAAAAACCTTTGACGGCTGTTTAAATAGTATTGCATTCAGAACCTCCCCCTGTATTGCACCATTTGCATTCAGAACCTCACCCTGTATTGCACCATTTGCATTCAGAACCCCCACCACCCTGTATGTCACCATTTGCATTCAGAAACTCTCCCTCTAATCCACCATTTGCAAAAATTGTTGACACGGCGATATCCCATATATGCCAGTGTTTTGAGAACTTTATGAAAATGAAGGTAGAACTCCTGTCGTTAGTCGAATATAACATTGGACTAACTCTCTTTGATAAAACAGTAGATATTAGGAACAACAGCTTTTACATAGATTGACTAGTTTACATGTGCTAAGCGTAACAATCGGCTGTCTGCATTTCACTTATTCGCCCTTAGTTATTCTCAACCACTTATGCCAACAGAGTTAATAGTTGCTCATTATTCTCATCATATAACCGAATGGTATCCACACGTGATTTGTATCTAATAAAAGTAAAGCAGTACCTTGCAGGGAACCAATTTTTAACGTAAAACATGGAAATAGCCCAGAATGTCAGATAGCTGGTTGCTATTATATTAATTAACAAGTCTCCGGTGTAGTGTGTGATATTAATTAACAAGTTTCCGGTGTAGTGTGTGATATTAATTAACAAGTCTCCGGTGTAGTGTGTGATATTAATTAACAAGTCTCTGGTGTAGTGTGTGATATTAATTAACAAGTCTCCGGTGTAGTGTGTGATATTAATTAACAAGTCTCCGGTGTAGCGTGTGACATTAATTAACAAGTCTCAGGTGTAGTGTGTGATATAAATTAACAAGTCTCAGGTGTAGTGTGTGATATTAATTAACAAGTCTCCGGTGTAGCGTGTGACATTAATTAACAAGTCTCAGGTGTAGTGTG
>WURV02174101.1:0-13993 GCA_011762755.2 Epimenia babai | reverse complement strand
TGTATACCATCGCTACCATTAGTGTATACCATCGCTACCATTAGTGTATACCATCGCTACCATTAGTGTATACCATCACTGCTATTGCATGCATTGGTGTATATTACCACTGCTATTATGGGAATTAGTGTATACCATCACTGCAATTACTGGCATTAGTATATCACTGCTTCCCTTACTAGAATTAGTGTGTACCATACTTACAAGCATTAGTGCATACTATTTCTGTTATTACTGGGATTAGTGCATACCAAGCATAAAAACACTGTAAATAGTGGGGCACAAACTGCCCATCTCTATAAGAAGCATTCCTCTGACTCGATGGCCAAGGGCTATGTTTAAGTATGCTATAAAATCACATTGTAAGCCTATTTAATATTTAAATGAAGTTGCATTACTATTAAATTCCAATAATATTTTGGCCATCAACCCCAGAGTGAAAGTGATCGGTAACTAAGGGCTTGCTTAAAGCCGTAGAATATTATGATTCTATCCTATGCATTATTTTGTTTTTTTTTTGCACACGCGTCATGTGTAAAGTGATTGCCATAGTTGGAATGATGATTATATTTAATCTGCAAATGTGAAGAGTAACAAGTACAAATTTTGAAATTCAATCTATATTTAGTAGCTTTGTAATATTAATATAAAAATGATCAATCCACAATAAGTAAAAAAATCCTTAAAAGATTGAGAATACCAAAAAAGACTAGAGTGACATTCCTACCAGCATCTTCGATGAACTATCTCTGTGCTAACCACATTTTACTACCACGATAAGGGATGCCTTAAAACCTTGCATGTTCCCCATTTTTTCTTATTTGATGTGAATGAGTCAAAAGTTAACGTGATTGCAATCCAGTATTTAGTGGAGTGTTTAGAACGCGTTTACTCACAAGCCCATGTACGTATTGTAGTAACCCAGAGATCCATCAGCCATTGTGAGTTCAGCATAACCAGGGTGGAGGCAATTGTCGACTGAAATTATAATAACACTATTATACCATAACTATGGTATAACATTCGGTCATTTATACCGGTTCGATGTCATTACATCAAAATCAGAGTTGTATTGAAAGCTAGTGATAAAATTATGTACATTAACTGTATTGTATATAGAATTTATATGGCAGTATCATATTGATAATTTCTCAACATGATACGTTATTAAATCCATAAGTAATTGCTTTATAAATAGGTCATTTATCAATACAAATTGCTACATGTAATGATAATGATAAATTTATAGTATATACATAACTTATTTATTGTAAATGACATATATGCTATTGACAAATATAAAAATTAATCAATTGCCACTTGTCTGACTGTCAGACAATCGCGTTAACAAAGTCGCACTATTTTATTTGACTTTTATATTATTGCCATTGCCTCATTTATTTTTCTTCCATCTGCATTTTTCCAAAAACAACTAATAGCTCTAGTAAATATATTATTTAAATATTAACTTAAGTATTATTAGCAACTGACTAAGAAAAACTATTTCTACAACCATTAAATTCACTTCTAAAAACATATTTTTATTGGAGGTGTGGATCTTTATTGGGGCAAGACACAGAGAGTGCTGCATACAAAGAATGAAATTTTAAACAATATACAAACACAAGCGTGATTTGTACCTGATGATCTTTACTTGATATATGAAAGTTTTTATTAATCTTCACATCAGGAAGTTGAAAAGGCGTTAGTTTTGTTTTTCTCGTATTTTGTTAACGGTGAAAAGAAATGGATTTCGACTTCGACCTGTGGAACGACACCGGAACATGCTACGGGGCTGTTGTAATGGACACTGTAGAAACACTTAGCGATGAGTACAAGTCAAATATAATCTACATGATGCTGAGTCCAGTGTTATTGGTTACGGCAACTATCGGAAGTGTCCTCACGATCGTCGTTCTGTCCAGCAAGCATCTGGGGCCTTTTCCGTCGGCACCGTATTTGTCCAGTTTGGCGGCGGTCGACGTGTTGTTCCTCTACTACGAGATAATCCCGATCTGGTTACAAATCTGTTATGGCATCAAGCTCAAAGAACTGTCCGATTTCACATGTAAAATGCAGCACTACGTCGGCTACACGCTTCGCCATATTTCTGCGTGGCTCGTTGTAGCCGTCATGATTGACAGATTGGTATGCGTCGTCAAGCCGCTCAAATCGAACCGAATAAGACGCAAGCACAGGATTATTACGACGATCGTGATCCACATCGTCTTCATAACGCTCCACGCGCCATCTTTATTTTATTATGAGATCGAGCGATTCAATCGGTCACATCGCAATGAACACGTCGATGTCCGTTGGTGCGGATCCGCGCCAAATACTCAGTACACAGCTATTCTGTCAATCATAGCTAACCCTAAATTACTTGACATACCTCTCTACAGTATTCTCCCCTTTTTTATCCTTGTCTCCTGCAATATTATAATAGTAATATTCCTGCGGAAATCACTTAACGCTATTAATAAAATGGTTGAGCCTATTCCACGAAAGAATGAATCAAGCAATCGGATGACACGAATGGCGCTTCTACTCAGCACGATATTTCTCGTAACGACGACTCCGTTTGCTGTCTTGACAGGACTTGAAGACATTGCTGCAGTGATGGAAAATCGATTCGCATTGCCAGAATCGTACGAAACAAACAAGAAAACAATTAATCAAGCAATAAAGCTGATAATGTATGCCAATCATTCGGTGAATTTCATACTCTATTGTTTTACAGGACCGCGGTTCCGTGTGGCATTGAAGAAAATTTTTCAAAGGGAGAGAAACTCAAAAACTCGTTCTAATACTGAAAATGAACTTTCCTAAAAATTCGAATCATTTACCTTGTGACTTTGAGCGACACAAAAACAGGGAAAACTATATGGATATATCTTATATTCTTCTGAAATCCTGTGAACTTTTCAAAATTCCGTAAATTGCTCTGTCAAAATTCAGGCAAAACTGCTTCGACTAAAATGCTCTTCAGGAGACATTTACTTGCTATTAATATACTGCATGAAATTATAGTAACAGACATAAAAAATTAAGGTAGATAAGTAGCAATTGCAAAAAAGTGAAACCTCAATGTAAAGGTAGTAAACCAGCCATGGGAAAGGAGAGCAGCCTGCTTGATATTTAAATCATTAATTCAGAGGTGGGTACTGAAATTTGTGAATGAATGAATTTTTCCTAAATGCAGAAGAATACACTGTAATATCAGACTATGAGTGTAGAAGATGATGAACCAAACTATAAAGAAATACTGTAAATGTATATTACTGCACAATTTATTTCTTTGATATACACCCATCACCAAAATAAGAATTGATGGTGACATCCTGCCAACGCTGTACCTTTGCTTTTGATAAACATTTGCTGAAAATGTCATAATAGTACCGTGAAAAAGAAAATGAATTAATTACAATAGTCATGACACACAGTTATCCTATACCAGTTACTTATTTAGTCCATGTTAAATTCACTAACCCCTATTAAAATTCATAAGGGGGCTAAGAATAAATCTGGAATACGCCAGAGACCACAGCACATCAGCTGGTAGTTTTCCGATTGGACTAGAAACCAGAAAATGGAGGGTTCGGATTTCAAGCAATACCAATGGTATTTTTCCGTTGTATCTTTGTACAACGTATTTTGTTCAATTTGCTCAAGTTGACTTAGCCATGAGAACTAGTTACATTTATTCATGCTAGTTAACGTTTGAAATGTAAAACGTGATTGGCTTGCCCCTACTCTTTATCTTCCACTGCTGCCCTAGGTCTTGTTGTACAATGAAATTATGGAAGGGGCCTTAAATTGCTCTATATGAATGTGACAACTCTCGCGTTTGACTTGTTACAACAGCTTACCACACACCCAAAAGATAGAATCAAGTAAACCATACCGTTAATTTCAACTATGTAACATTTGACGCTTGCACTTTCATGTCCGTTGACTACCTCGGATTTATTCAGTCTCCAGCGTTTTCGTAGAGTTACACTTGATAAAACTATGAATTAATGTAACTGAGACATTATTTATCATATTTTGGCCTAAGTAACTGCAGTAGTGTTTCACATAGATATGACATTCTTCGATAATAAAGTAAATTAGCTTTCCACCAGGCTTTATTAACTGGGTCAATATGGTCTAATAATATTGTGCAATAGCAAAATTGACTCTTATTTTTTATAAGAGAAATGTGACTTGTTATAAAAGTGTATTTGACTTGTTGAAACTTATTGAATTTTACTGTTATTATCAGGAAATCATACATATGGCATAATTACGTAATACGTAATGCCGAGAGAGATGGACCATTTATGTAAATAGCATTGAACGTTTTGTGTTTTTATTTTGGATTTTGTTTGATTTAATCAATGGTAAACAATTATCATTTACGATGTCTTTCAGACGTTAAATAATTTCTTTTTGAAGACAATCTTCTTTTAGGAACACTTAAAATAATGTAAATAGTTTGATTGTATGAAATGCAATATTCATTTTGAGAGTGATAATGGATAGGGCAATTGAAAGACTTTCAATAAGTAAATCGGGTTGCTATATACATCAGTGTGTCATATAGTTGGAGTATTTTTTTCTGACAAATGACCAAGCCTTAATGTAAAAATACCAGGCAGCAACATAAAAATACTAAGCACTATTACATTAACACAAATGGAGACACTTTATAGACAAATACTTGATACTAATGGAAAAATACAATACACTAATGGAAAAATACAATACACTAATGGAAAAATACGAAATACTAATTGAAAAACCAGGTAAAGAAATAAGAGCTGTCACTAAGCCTTTAATTAAAATTCAATTAATTCAATGAAAGAACATTCAGTGTCAATCGTACCACCAATGTCTACAGTAGTAAGATTTGGTACCAGAATGAATAAGACAAAACGGCTACAGGATTTCTATGTGATAGACTGCTGTAACAAAGCAATATTTGCAAACGTACTTTGATAAATATTTTTGATATACAAAGTATATGAGTGAGGAGTGAAATGACTGACTTCATACGAATGGTTAGATATGGGTCAAAACACTGCCAGACATTGTTAAATTTGTCACAACACTTGGGCGTGTTGATCAATAGGGCGTTTAAACCATGATACTTCTCTATGCAGTTTCCTGATATAGTCAACCCCTATTTCTAAGAAATCACCAAAACTTGCTGGAGATACCGATCAAAGGTGTTCTAATCGACGTTATTTTTAGCAGATAGATGTTTGGCCAATAGTGTACTGGGGTCAAACACGTGACTTTTACGTGATGACAATCAACCGTTGTTATTATTAATATTATTATTCCATTCTTAGTACCTCTTCCACTAACTAGTTATCAGCGACACTTTAAAATGGTAATACAACACGGTATACACAAAGAATAAATAAAAGATATAACGGTATGTAACAAGTAAAAGGTAGCATATTTGGCACGAAACAGTGAAATTTACAAAATTAATCTATTCTACCTAAAGTATATAATAGCCTAAAAATACTCAGACGCGCGCAGTAGGCTAAAATCATTCTAGAACTAAATGGTATCACCGAATGCTTCTCAGTGAAGGTAAGCTTTAAATTTAAATTAAAAAGAAACAAGAAAATACTCAGATCGAGAAGCCAGGCACATTTTATTACATAATGACGACGACGTGGCCAATGCAGGCCAGTGAACATCCAAAATCTTTCTTTACAAATTGCTAAGTCAGGAAAATTCAAGACATGTGGAAACGTTTCACAAAAATGAGTTCGGAAAACTGTTTGTAACCGATAGTGTGCTGACCATAAAGTGAATTTTGATAGATTTTATTTTATTAGATAGAATGTTTATGAATTTATTACTTGAACTAAAGTTGTATTATATACTGACAGCCCCTAAGATAAAATAATAAAAATATATGTAAAACAAAAGAAATACAAGTATATTAAGTTATTAACCAAAATTTTATTGCTCGATATAAGAACTTATCAATCAATTGCATCTGTGATAATTTATTTTTTGACACCTGTGTATAATCCAAAATCATTTCAGTGGATGTGCTAAATTGAAATATTAGTCTATTGGAAATGAGTTTTTGAAGATGAAATGAAATAAATTTTTAATGATTTGGCAGTTGTGGTCCTGGTGTTATTTAGTTCATCGGTTGCACAACTAAAGAGGGTGTATCGGTAACTAGTCAGTATGCTTTGACAACATATTCTAGAAAAAATGAGGTGACTGAACGTTTTTCACCCGTTGTTCACCCATCGACTGTGGCATTGAAGTATCGTGGTGAGGCAAGGCGCCTACTGCTGGGGTCCTGCTCCATGCTAATCTCCTCAGCATATTAAGCACACTACCAAGGCAGCACAGATTAAATTGGCCAGGTCATGTACATTGCATGAGGGATTAACGCATGACCGAAGACATCCTCTACAGAGATCTAGCCTGCGAGAGTAGAGCCACTACCAACAGCTGCGGTACCGGTACTGGGATGTGATAAAGACACATGACCACAACGGCTATGGAAATAAGCACGGAGTCTTGGGAGGTCCTGGCAGCTGACTGATCACAATGGAGAGGCAGCACCATAACCACAATTGAGAAACACTGTAACCACAATGGAGAGGCGGCACCATAACCACAATTGAGGAACACTGTAACAACAATGGAGAAGCACTGTAACCACAATTGAGAAACACTGTAACAACAATGGAGAAGCACCGTAACCACAATTGAGAAACACTAACAACAATGGAGAAGCACCGTAACAACAATTGAGAAGCGCCGTAACGACAATTGAGAAACACTGTAATAACAATGGAGAAGCACTGTAACCACAATTGAAAAACACTGTAACAACAATGGAGAAACACTGTAACCACAATTGAGACACACTGTAACAACAATGGAAAAGCACTGTAACCACAATTGAGAAGCACTGTAACCACAATTGAGAAACACTGTAACAACAATGGAGAAGCACTGTAACCACAATTGAGAAACACTGTAACAACAATGGAGAAACACTGTAACAACAATGGAGAAGCGCCGTAACCAAAATTGAGAAACACTGTAACAACAATGGAGAAGCACTGTAACCACAATTGAGAAACATTGTAACAACAATGGAGAAGCGCCGTAACCACAATTGAGAAACACTGTAACAACAATGGAGAAGCACTGTAACCACAATTGAGAAACTGCCGACACTTGTTGGTTTTTACTCCAGCGTTTCTCTACCATGATAAAAAAGGCTGATCCATTAGCCATAGAATACAGGTTACAAGACGGGTGAATACCAATCTATTGTTACCTACACAGCATTGTTGAGGGGGACTCGCATTCGTCCCATACCCAATATCCTTTGACCCTCATTAGTATCATTAGTTATTACCATCAATTAAATATATAACGACGTAATTCAAAATATCGGCATAAGCTTACATATATAATAAAGCAATATTGAAATTTTATCTAAAAATTAGATGACCGTGCTGCGTATAAAAGTGCTTTTTGTGTCAGACAAAGTTAAGTAAGTTACACGAAGAGCTCAAATTTCTTTTCTTATACGTTCACCACGAAACAAATCCACAAGATAAGATCAAGATAGACAAAAATAGACGGGGATTCTCACCGTCAGTCGTTAATTCTCGCGCCAGCATCCATCGGACAGCCTCTCTCTGGTACGGACGCAGCGTAGGTATAAGGCTCGGATGTTGGATAGGACGAGGACAATCATTCTCCGCAAGTTGATACCGACCGCTGTAGACTTTTAGCTCGCGGAAGAATTCGTCGATGTCGTGTTTTAACGTGTAACATTCGGCCGTATCGTCTGGAGGTATTGAATAGAAAACACACTCATATGGGTCATGTACCGTGGGGAGCGATAATAATACCCTCGCCCCTCCCATCGTCCGTGATTTTCTTATGTGAGTTTTTTAACCAATGTAACAACTGACAAGCATAAAGATAATAGAAAATGGCTATACCAGTTAGGAAAAAAAATTAGGCAAATTTTTGAGATACTTAGAAGTTGAAAAACATGCCCAGACTGATAATAATTAGGAACCTACAATCCAGTGTACCACATGGCCTAAATTCCACTTTATGTTTGCTAATAAAGGAATGCATACAATGTACGAATATATACCTGGCATACCCAAGTAACTCAATAGACCAAAAGTAAACGAATATACCGAAGCAACCCACTATACAAAGTAACCCAATATACCCAAATAACCCCACTACACAAAAGCAACGCAATATACCCAAGTAACCCCAGTTACTTATAGTTTTACAAAAGTAAACCCTCTATGCGTGTATGTATGTAATTAATTATAGGCCGCATACCCATCTAGGCCGCATACCAAGGTAATCATAGGCCAATCCTGGCCGTTTACAAGCTAGCCCACAAATGTGGTTAAAGCAATAACTCGATTAGCTTGACTTATAAAGGGGGGGGAGCACATAGTGTGAAAAAACCTGGACAGACAATAAAATCTTTTCCTTCACGGTTCCAAATATCTATAGACAGCCTACATATATCGCACACACCGCTAAGTCTATGATAGTGAATGAATATTTACACTGGGATTACGACGTAGGCAAGGTAAGCGACAGAGACAATCCATCTGAAGCACAGCCATGTCAGGGGGAAAAACCCTAACAAAACCATACTGCAAGGGCTACGCAAACCCCCATAGGCACGGGGTTGTAAGGCATATTCTGCCCAAAAAATGCCATGGGTAATGAACTCCCTATAACAGGAATTGAAGCTGGGTCCTTTGGATTCAAAGTCAGACTATACAAAAGTAACCAATTTACCCAAGTTAACCCACCATACATAAGTAACCTATTATACCCAAGTAAATCCACTATATACAAATAACTAAATATTTTGAAGCAACCATAAAATGCCTTACCGTGAGGTGTTATCTCTGGGTAAAAATGTTGCGTCACAGTTTTTATAGCTGTTCGTTGAATGCTTTTTCCAACTGGTTCACTCGGGTAGGAAATATTGGGAAACGCGTCGTTCATCAAAAACACACTAATGACTACATTTGTTACATGTTGAATGTCTTTTTGAATGCCATCTATTACGCAAATAAATGCTTTATTTTTTAAAGAAGAAATAATCTTCTCAACTCCATCGTTCATTCTGACATGCGAAAAAATAGCTCTGGCTTGTGCATTAGTTTCTTTCATTTGGCAGTATAACATATGGCATCTATTCCGTGAACTGGTATACAACCAAAAACCACTTATAGATGGATGATTTTTAATCTCAATTTTATGCTTCAGACTATGATAATCACCATCTCGTTCTAAACTGAGCGGAATTTTTACAAATTTGCAGACGACCGCAGCGCTGGGCTCAATGTGAAGATATATACATTGATCAATATTGGCGAGACTTTTATAAAATATCGACCGTGAATAGTCAGAGGAGAAACGATGGTTTTTTTCTGCCGTGTATGATGTTATCTTAGGTGGTTCATAGCTGCATGCTTTATTTTGATTTACATCATTATTGGAATGGGCATTACAATCATTAGTATCCTTTTTATTTCTATCGTCACTAATGATTTCATTGCATTTCAAAGCCGATTCATTATCTTTGCGGCAACTGGAGGAATTCAGATCTGATTCATTATCGTTGTTACCATTGGATGAATTATTCAAAGTTGACTCATTGTGATTCTTTCCACTGGATGGATTATTCACATCCAATTCATTGTGATTTTTTTTGTTGGTTGAATCATTCTGATCTGATTCATTGTGATTCTTGCCACTGGATGGATTATTCACATCCAATTCATTGCGATTCTTTTTGTTGGTTGAATCATTCTGATCTGATTCATTGTGATTCTCGCCATTGGATGGATTATTCACATCCAATTCATTATGATTCTTTTCATTGGTTGAATCATTCTGATCTGATTCATTGTGATTCTGGCCACTGGATGGATTATTCACATCCAATTTATTGTGATTCTTTTCATTTGGTGAATTATTCAGATCCGATTCATTGCGATTCTTGCCAGTGGATGGATTATTGTCCAGTGATGACCAGGTCAGTGCAGCCTGCTGCGCCAAATCCAAATTAATGGGATTAGTCTTGATTCTCATAGTGATTATGGCCAATATTCTATCACTGTGACATTAATTCGTCTCCCGGTTTTCTTTCATATTATTCAAGCAGGATAAATCTGTAAAATAGAAGGTATTTTGGATAACACCACATGACCTACAACGATCCTGATGATGACAATTTGATACAATTGTTCCATCAAATGTAAAAAACATATATGCAATTAATGAAATCCTCATGGTAGATTAGTCTTAGCAACAAGTATGAAGAAAACACCATTGCGAGTAGCAAAGGCAGATCATGCATGCTACTTGGTCCAAATGCCTACAGACAACATATATATTGTTGCACACATTGCTAAATCTGTAGCTGAATGTTTATTAAATCTGCAATGGTTGATTATTTAGAATGAGATGATGAGAAACAAAAGAGGTAAACCTGAGAGCTAAAATATAGCCATTAACATTATAAGAGGTTATGCAATGACAGGTTACTTAACCTCACTGGAAAGGCCACCCAAAGCCACATGGAAAGACGGGGTTTACATCGCTCTTTTAGAAAAAACACCATAAGTTATATGGAGGCCAAATCGTCAATCGAATAATCACTATAGTTAACCTTCATACTGCAAGTACAACTAAAAGTAGAAGTCCTTGAGTTAACTTACGTTAAATGAATATTTCACTATGACCTTAGTTATCATGCAAAAAGACTTCAATTGATTTCCGGTCAACGTGCACTGTTGTATAATAAATATCATATATTTATATTAACAATAATGTCGATTGTAGTAAAGATGGTCAACTAATTTAGAAAGCTTATACCGAGTGATATCAAAGTGTTGAAATAGCAGCTAAAAATGTGAGATTGGTTCTGGGCTACAGCTTACTAACTTACTATAATCTTACCAACTTAGTTATCCCCCTTGTTTTGTCGGCGACGTCATGTAGTCGCACATCACCACAGGTCATAATTAATTCAAAGTACAAGTATACGTAAATAGGGCTTAATAACTTCTATTTTGATATAGATTATGATGCCAGAATCCCTAAAACTAGAATGAAAATAAAAATCAGTCAGCATCATGATGTTTTTACCCCTTGATCCTTCCATGATTCAAATTTACGTTTAGTACTATAAGCAAAATCGCATACCTTTGCAAAGTGTGGAATATTTAAATATAGACATTTCTGAAAAATACTGCTTAAACGTGATGTGTAAAACAACATTTTGTGAAGGCTGCGTTGTAAGAGACTTTCAGCTTGTTAAAACGGCGAAGTTATACTATAATGATAGTCTGTGTAACACACTGTGATATTCAAAAAACGTTTTTTCGAAACAGAATCAAGCAGAAAACAAGATCTTCTCTCTCATTTAATATCATCGTCATGTCCAAAAAGAACATGATCAGTGACTACACCAAGATGCTTATAGCCAGTGACACTCTCGACATTGACCATATAAATACAAATTAACGTCGGGTAAAGTGCCATGTTTATCACACGAAAACATAGATAGCGGATAGAGACTTTTTGGCGTTGACTTTTATGTCGAATAGTGCAATATATATTGAGACTTTTTTTACGTAAAAGTATCTGCCATTAGGTAGTGTATATAACAACAAAGCATTTAACAATGTTGTCAATATGCGGTTATAGACACGCCCAATTTCAAGTTGTCGGTTTGCAAGAAGACGACACGGCCATCTTTGTTTGTATCGCTATTATGCGAAGTTTAAAATTATTCTAATCAGTGTACATCGGGTGTTCTGCGTGATCATTCTTTGCAGTACTTTTATTAATCGAAAGAAGAAAATTGTTTCCTATCTTTAGTTAATTTATTTTGAATTGTAGTTATTCACTACACCGAAGATATCTCTTCTTTTTCCTAAGTATTTTGACAGCTGATCTTTCTTAACAATGGCCTGTGGGGCGACTTTAAAGCGTACTTATGATTTTGATCCCCTGCATAGCCCACACAGTTCACCTAAACGACGCCGATGCTCGCCTATGACTCTTGCACCGCTTACGCCACCAGCAAAATCCAATCAAATGAGCGACTCGCCTTTCGGAGAAGTATCGCCACGATTAACCCCGGGTGTGTAGCTTTATTACGGCTTATTAGTACGGCTAAACGAGAAATTTCAAGTTTCGCATTACACCCTGAGATATCAGTAAGAATAATAATATGGAATGTATCCAGTTTTTCAGGAAGCAAGATTAACGTTACATTATTTGAAGAAAAGTCGATAGATAACGTCACCCCATGCGAGAATGTCCAGCACGGCTGCACCAAAACAAATTCTGAGCATAATATTCTAAAACAAATTGACCCGAACAAGAAAGTCCCAATCCTTCAAAAACGAGGCATTTTCAGCCACGATTGGCTTCGAATACTGACATCTCGCTATATAGTGTTTGAATGTAGGGTAAGCTCGCCCTACTTTGACTGTGGGACGGTTGACTTATAAAAACTGGCTTATCTTCAGCGGCTCGAATCACTGGCCCCAGATAACTCAATCCATGCTCTTGCATGGATCAAAGGTTATCTAAATGACCGATGCTATATTGTGAAAATATGTCACTTCATATTCTGTCCTCATTCAATTCCTTATGGCGTCCAACAGGGTAGTGTACTTGGTCCTATACTCTATACCATGTACACTACCCCGCTTGGCAACATTGTTAAACACAGCATCGACTACATGTTCTACGCTGATGATATCCAAGTCTGGCTACCTCTCAACACAAAGGATCCCAAATCACTTGGAACCTGTGCCTGAAAACTATGCCTCGATGAAATTTTTGACTATGACCATTAATAAATAGAAAATTAATCCAATGAAAACTGAACTTTTGCTCATCTCTTCAGCATTTTCAACTACACTGTCTCCAGAAATCTCCATCACCATTAACGGCTCAAGCATCAAACCGTCGTTTGCAACCTCGGTATAATATTTCACACTGATGTGAACAAACTTACTTAAACAGATATCCAAAACTGTCCAATCTGGATACGTATTTATGCAACATTCGATCCATCTCTGTACTTAAAACCTGTACTATGTGAAACGTTATTACATGCTTTTATCACCAGCAAAATTGACAACTGTAACTCACTTTACATAGATCTGCCCTCCACTGAACTCTATATACTCCAAAGTTACTGAACAGCATTGTTCGAGTTATCTCTCAGACTAGTCGTTGCATTATTCCAGTCCGCTCACTCCACTGGCTACCGGTCACATCCTGCATAACCTTCAAAATCCTTCTCACGAATGTATCCATGGCATGCATCCTTATCTATTCTTGACAATCTCAATCAACACGTCTGTGCGTTCAACTCGCTCGTCTTCCTTACGCTTGCAGTCCCTCGTACAAAACGAAATGATAATGCCCGTCCTCATTGTACCATCATCGTGAATGAGTACATTAGGTATGAAAGAATCAGCAGAATAGACTGGCCAGCTCGCTCACCTGATCACCGATCCCATTGAGCATGCATGGGACATGCTGCAGACTGCCATCTCTGCCCGCAATGATCAACCTGGCACACAACAGCTAAGGGATGCGCTCTTGGACTCATGGACCAATATCCCACAACAGAACCTGCGTCACCTAGTCGAAAGCATGCGCGGACGATGTCTAGCAGTAATTGACAGTATAGGAGGTCACACACGCTACTAATTCATGTTTTGTGAAAGAAAAAAAGTTTCTTTGTTTTCTGCAATTTTTAGAATGTTTTGTTTTTCTGACATTTTGTGGAAAAACAACACATCGGCTTTATTTTGAAAATTTGTTAATTTTGGCCTGAATCGATACACATACTGATGAGAGAGTTTGTACCATACCTTTATTATAGAGAATTATTACAAATTAAGAGATATTTTATATATATATA
>WURV02174090.1:0-13995 GCA_011762755.2 Epimenia babai | reverse complement strand
AAGGGCTACCCAGACCCCCATGGGCAATGGGGTTTAAGGCGCTTTCAGCCCGAAAAACGCCACAGTTAGTATACTGGCTAGAGCGAGGATTGAACCAAGGACCCCTGGATCCAAAGTCAAGCGCTCTAACCACTACGCCAACTGCCCTTTCTTGTTACTTGCAGTTGTTAATTAATTCGTTGTTTTTTACTATTGCTCCACCCCTGGCGTGATAATGTAATATTAGTTCGAACTATTTTTTACTGGAATATTGTCAATATGAGTTGTACATGTTCCATGCCTTTGTTGCACTTGTCCTCCGATCTATGAAAAATGAACGCTTTAGCTTAGCTGTCAAATACACTTTACGGGAGTAAAAACTGCGAATAAGCCACGCTTGCAATGTTATACACTCCACTTCTGCAGCATCATGGGTAGTGTGATCCAAGTGTTCAACCATATTATGGGTGAACAGCATACTTTGCCCATTTTAGAAATGGCCACCGTCATATGGTAATGAGATCTAATTGAGGAAAAAAAAACACTGAACTTCTCTGCGTAAAGTTTTTATATACGCTCACCTATATACACGGATTGATCATTGATTGGTTCATTAAGTGTTTAGTTATTCATTCATGATATCTATCCAATGGCAATTTGCATAAATTGTTATAAAAGCAACAGGGGATGGGCGTGCAGTCATATGGGTGAATGTGTGATATTTTGTGCGATGGCTAGTTCGCAGTTCGTCACTTGTCATGATTGTTCATGATACCCGACGATAGGTTTTGGTTGCGATTTTAGGATATGTGAGATGAATATGACAATAATACGTCTAGTATCGAAGTTTAGTACAAATGATTTGCAAATGTGATGATTGAAGCTCTATTCACAAATGCATTTGTTCCGTAACATAATACGTTCCTTACTGTAAACGTTCCTTAATGTAAAAACTAAACAAAACATTATGGTGATTTATTTGATAAATTCTCACTAAGAATCAGAACTATGCCATACCCACGTTTAAACCGAACTCAACGTTGATTCAAGCAGCGTAGCTGCAGGAGCGCATGTAGTTCATCATCTTCCTGCCTACATTATCAACGATCATATATAGTACAATACGAATAAATTTCATTACAATACATACAACAATTTCTGTGTCAAATACAAAATGTTGGAGTACCTACATTATTGTAAAGGGCTAATATTGTTTTTCAGATAGCTTGTTAAAACTTAAGGAGAAAGTCAAGAAGAGGAAGGGACGTGGGTTTGTAGAAGGTGATGTCCAATAAAAAATAATTATTCAGACTATATCGTGTGTATTGAATCTATATTACCTACAGAATTCTACTAGAAAATTCAACAGTTTTATGCGCCATTTTATGAAATTTACATGTTGTAAAATGATTTTCAATTTTTGATGAATTTCGAGGATATATCTTTAAAAGATTTAATCTTTGGGCTATAATGACCATATCTGGGATAAAAGAAATCCATTGGAATTCTAAATCTTTGTCATTAAAAATATATACGCTTTCATTAAATGATTCTTTGATGTCTGTATATCTCAGTTATGTAGGCATGCCTCGCCACTGCTACAGTGTAATGCATGATGTGTGTGTGTGTGTGTGTGTGTGTGTGTAAGTGCGTGTGTGTGTAGTCGTGTGTTGTTGCTGTCTAGATGGTGTGCGTAGGAGTGACCCGAGGGATTATGAAGGCATGGAGGTCGACGAATCAGAAGGACCCGGTCCTCAGAGATGTAAGTTATGTAAGAATGTATATTGTGTTTATGCTATCACCAGTACTATCTCTGATAATAGACCGATAACATGAAACAGTTTAGAATATGTATGTTCTGTGCGAATAGCTGTTTTACATGCAAAACAAATTCAATCAATGCTACATATGCCACGCAAAACCTATGTGGCTATCACTGTCTTTGCTATTCACTCTACCGTTTCCCATGTAGCTTGGCGGAGTTTGTGAAATAATCTGTTATTTTTAGTGTATTTTTATAATATTAATTAAGGTCAATACTACCGATGATTATTTCCTTTTGTTATGGATTTTTGGGTATTATACAACGGCACAATGTTTGCTAATTACAATATCTGCAGTAGACCTTTAATTAGAATGATTCACAGTACCTATTGAAACATACTGGAGAATTATTCCTACTTTAGATCCGCCAACATTTAATTTGTGCAATTTCCCAACTTGACTCCATATGTCACATCATATCCCACGTCTCATCGTAATCTACGAGGTTTAAGCACTGTTGTAACTCGTAAAATCTTATTCACAATGCCAAACGATTTTTAGCGGTGGAGGGATGGATCTTGTTTGTGACTGGTGTACACGAAGAGGCAGGTGAGGATGAGGTGTACGATAAATTCCGCGAATACGGCGATATCAAGAACATTCACCTGAACCTCGACCGGCGCACCGGCTATCTCAAGGTCAGTGTAATCACCATTCACACAACTCTTTGTTTATGTGAATTAGGCGAATTTGTAGATACATCAAGGCTCCACACAGTATACACTGGGTATAATGTCCACTACGCTACCTGCCAGTCTACGAACTAGTATAAATTGGAATTAGTTATGTACAACTTCTAGGGAAACCATTAACTTTTATAGCCATATTTTGTTCAGACTCTGCACCCAGTATACACTGGGTATAGTGTCCACTTGGCGACCTGCCAGTCTACGAACTATTGGAATTAGTTATGCACAACTAGGTTTCTAGGGGAAATCATTAACTTTTATAGGGATATTTTGATCAGACTTTGCATGTATTCGATTACAAATATTGCAACAGTTGTATGCTATCAAGTGTATGGCACTTGCCAATAAGCACTACAGTAACAAACCATTTCGTCTAGAATGTAGATGTACATGCTTTAGGTTAGTATGATTTGTATTTGCTTTTTAATTCAATGTCAGTAGTACATGACTTATGGATCTAGATTGCGATGTAGTTGACACAACACACATCAACATTCGTCGCTTGCGTGTCACAGGGCTACACATTGGTAGAGTTTGAAACGCACCCTGAGGCCCAGAGTGCTATCGACGGACTGAACGGTACTGAAATTCTTGGACACAAGATTAGTGTGGATTGGTGCTTCGTACGTGGTCCCCGCAAATCCAGGTAATACTCCCACATTGTACGCACATGGTCACTGTACTGATCATCTCTGTTAAGGATTAAGGAAATCATCAGTGGGGTCCAGAATGATTCATGAAGAGGCCGCAGGCCTTGCTCCTTGACCACTGCAGTCCTAGTCAATGCTTTGGCTGAAGAGGGTCATCTCACTCGCCATCGTTATTAATGTTTGTCGAGGAACAGTGCCGGGTTATATGGACATCCTGTAAAGCACCTGACACCAAGAATACTGTCTGATGTGGTGGCACAATGAATGACTCTCTGGTTTTTGTACTTATTCATCGACCACCACCTTCCTAATGGTACGATACTCGCAGTTTCCTTGCCACATCTCGGGTCAGTCCGTGTCTAGGCACAGCTCCATGAAGCAGCTCTAGGCTAGAGCCTCTAGCCATCACTGTTACATACAAGCGGCACTGATCTGCCGTAGCGCGTGACAGTACAAACATTATGCGACTAGTTCGATGGCTGAACTAAAATGGTGTTCGGAATGTACTCACAGGAAAAAGGACTTCCCAATCACTCCAGTACATAGTCAATTATCGGATAATATTAGAGGTGATTTCATGATAAAGTGAAAGTACATCCATTTAAAGCACCCGAGACTGCTTGTTAATATCATTCCATGTCAATTTTATATATGCGCTATTCCTACCAAAATGTGAGAAGTATATTCGAATAGTTCAACAGTGGTTTTATTTTGTGTATTTGAATAGTTCAACATTGGTTTTATTTTGTGTATTTGAATAGTTCAACATTGGTTATGTTTTGTGTATTTGAATAGTTCATCCATCATTGGTTATGTTTTGTGTATTTGAATAGTTCAACATTGGTTATATTTTGTGTATTTGAATAGTTCAACATTGGTTATGTTTTGTGTATTTGAATAGTTTAACATTGGTTATGTTTTGTGTATTTGAATAGTTCAACATTGGTTATGTTTTGTGTATTTGAATAGTTCAACATTCGATATGTTTTATCTTGTGAATTTGCAGGAGGAACCGTGATCGAGAAAGGCAGCACAGGGGTGATCGAGACAGGAGTGACCGCGATCGGGACTACAGGGACCGCAGTAATAGGCGTCCTTAACGACCCACGATGCTCCTGTGCCGACATCTCTTTGACATTACTGTGTATGATACTGCATTTAGTCCATTTCCCCGATGATCCCGGTCTTGGCTGGTTGAAGCGTTACCCGGAGATCTTGCTCGGCCTTTCCTGAATCATTATTTCCGTGGCAGTCCCACGAGTCCGTGGTGAATGCCTAGTGAATCTATGCAGCGATATAATAAAGATATATAGTAAACAGACTTGTATGTACCTCGCAGACCCACCAGTGTACCATCACGTAGTGATAGCCACAATAACAACCAGTAGTTCACATAAAGAATATATTATTGGTGGCATCATTCATGGTTTGTGTCAAGAGTAACGCAAATCGCCTCATATACATAATTGTGAGGTTGTGAGTTTATTTTTATTACAAATAGTATTGTCAATGGTAAATTCCATTCTTTCATTCTCATAGTATAGTACACTAAGTGCTGTGAAAATCACTTGTTTTATCAACAGACAAGGATAGATAACCTAAAATTCACTCCCTTTTGTCCTATGTAGAAAATGTATGGTGACATCTGTATATACGCTATATTTACATCATTCACTCTGTAATTACTGTACAGTCAAAATGGTGTGAGTTACGGGTCGTGACTACATTTAGTAGCACCTTACTGACCGACTTTATGATTCCTGCAAGCTTTCATGTGTACAAACATACTGGACATTTGATGAAGTATATGTTAAGGAAAATTACAGTAGTTAGTAAGGTGTTACGTTTACATTTTGTGTTATATAATATGCCTAGTTAGTCACCTTTCAGTATATATCCTGTAACTACCTATTCATTGCACCTGATGGAGTATTCTTACATGGAAACGCTTGTGCGAATTATCATATGAGTCAATGAGGTGTGAAATTTTTCATTTTATATGTAATTTGTAAGCCTTTCTATGACATACTGATGTGGTTTTATTACAACACACAATATCCGTTCGTCAGTTGCTTTTTCTGCTAGTTCACCTGTACCCGTGTACATAGTATTTTTACTCATTTGATTTCATGTTTTTAGCTAAATGTAATCAGGGGCACCTGCCTGAATTTCAGATTCTTTCGATCAGATTGACATTACAAGACTTCTCAATGTAAAACCTTTTATTTTTTATCTTTTATTTTTAGAGTCTCTATATATTCTCAATGGAAGAAATATTTAAGGTAGATTCAACAAAACATTGGTGACAGAATTTTCTCATAGATAGCGGCTGTCGGGTGGTGGCTGCCAGATACCTAAATTAACATTTGTGCTTATATTTGCATCAGTTGTGTTGGCACTCTGTATTATGTTTTAATAAATAAGTAAAGAACACATTGAATGGCTTTAGAAATATATTTTTATACAAACGTAGTGTCAAGATTAAGTACAGATTTCCACTTTTTTCAACAGTATTCTTTTTATTCTTTTTACCCACATTTTCTTCGTGCCTCAACGCAATGTCGTCATGGAACATTTCAATGAGAAAAACATAAACCAGAATTTTGAAAATTATAATCAAAAAAATTGAATAGCATATGCATAGCGAAATGTGTAATATGGGCATAAAAGTAATCTGCATATTACTGCGAATGCAGTATGGCTGAAATAACTTAATGCCTAATGATGATATGTCAAATAGTTCTACTTTCTCATCTGTGTTCCGGGCTTTGGATGAAAATCTGGTTGTGTCGGTGAAGACAGGGTCTGTAAAACACACCACAGTGAACCATATAAGAACAAGAGACCTACATACTTTAAATAAGGACTGAAGGCTGAATTATTGATTTTTGATTGTGTCCTTGTTACAGACAGATATAAAATTCCAAATATAATTAGGATGTATACCGGAGGATAGATTTCCGATGGTTCCATTCACGGAGATATTCATGCGATGTTCACAAGGGAGACAATGTCCTGAATCAATGATATTGAAACAATCAAACTACAAAGTATCTGTGTTTTCGTGTTTAATTTGTTGGTGCTTTCTTCATCATGAGTACTGACTAGCGTGAGCGAATACTCCAATACCCATCATCAGTTCGCATCCGTATTCTCGTGTTTAATTTGTTGGTGCTTTCTTCATCATGAGTACTGGCTAGCTTGAATGAATACTCCAATACCCATCTTCAGTCTGCATCCGTATTCTCGTGTTTAATTTGTGGTGCTTCCTTCATCATGAGTACTCACTAGCTTGAGCGAATACTCCAATACCCATCATCAGTCCGCATCCGTATTCTCGTGTTTAATTTGTGGTGCTTCCTTCGTGAGTACTGACTAGCTTCAGCGAATACTCAAATACCTACCATCAGTCTGCGCAGAGATTCAGCATTAAGATTTCATCACATAGCTCCACCTTTTTGAAGAAAGCCGTTTTACTTGGGTGATCATTATCTGAACTCAGGGAGGGAATTTGCGCTTTGTCTCAAAATATTTTCAAAACCTGCTTGCCATAAAACTTCGCTATTTAGTAAGATTTTCTACCTGTGTTTCGTACAATCAATTCAGATTCGTCCTAGGTTATGATGTACGATGGGGATGAGACAGCAGAGAGGAGGGTTTTATAAGACTCCCATCAGCACATAACACACAGTCACTTATGATAGGGATGGGGGGGGGCATCTTACCCCACGATACAATACACACACAGATGACTACAATTTTTTTTACACAGTCTGTGTTTAGTCTTTTAGACAATAAAACAAAAATTACCCCAAATTAAAGTAGCAAATTCATAAATATACCATGAATATTAGTATACAAAAATTTTTGATGAGACCTGTTTAAGAGAAGCGACATCGACAGACAAGGCGCGGTTAATGAGGTCTTTGTGCAGCTGGCCCCATCGTTCCTGCATACGGACTTTACGCTCACCTTGCTCCACCAATCTGCTGGTTATTCACTCAGTGTAACTTTGGGTGATGAGAGCGTTGGATTGTGAATGATACCCAATATGAGATAACCAACGCCAAGTAATGATTAGGCACACGTCGAAAAAATTATAATCATGATCATTACTATAGTTACTATATTAACAGACATGACATGATCAGTGATGAATTGTCAATATCTGGCCACTTCCGGTGCACTTAGCTACCTATACAAGTTTTATTTGAAATTTTTATGTAAATCCAGTAATACAGGATATATACATACTGAAGAAAAACATCATGGAGAAACCCACAGAAGACTCGTGTCCCCATCACGATATTTACTGTAATTCAATGCATATACCGTAAGATTATAAAGTACATATATAGTGTCAAGAGTAGACACTCTCACATATACTGTGTATACTGGTAACACGTATATACCGTAAGTATGTAACAGCTCTTCATAGAACCACATTGGCTACCCCTATTACTATCACATTTTTCTATACGTGTCAATCAAATATAACCATTCTGATATTTGACACTGTAAAATCTTTTCTCTTATACTGCTAGAGCCTACCGATTTTTCATGTAGGTGTCGACACGTTGTTTAGCTGTGTAGTGCGACACAAATGTCTCGAGATTAGCAGGATGTGACCAGTGATCGTCCAGACACGGGAGTGATCGCAGTTGACAGACAAATAACTGATCAGCGATGATCCGTGGATGACCTACATCATCGTGACTCGGCGATCTTGAATGACCTGATGAAGGTTTGGCTGTTTGGGCGGCTGGTGACGCGTTTGATTCTACTTGGTCTTGGTCGGCATTAGCGTCACTGTTTGATGCTTTTACTAACGCAGTACCTGATGGTAAATGCAGTTTTGATAAGGTGTTTCTTTAATGAGCATATGTGTAACTGTATATATATTTACCATATCTTAATTAGCATCTGTCTTCTCTCTCTCAAACTTACGAAAAAAAACAACGGAAAACCTAATAAATCATGTGGAGTTATTTGACTTTGGTCACTAAATCATAACAAATTACGAATTTACTATGTTTTAATACATATTTTATAAATGTATACGAAATAAAATTCTGATATATGTATGCTAGTGATATTGTTACAATTTACAATTTTTTTCTTTGGTACAGTTGTAGTATTAGAAACAACGATGTATATAAACTAAAACCGCAGTAATCTAATACATACCATGGATATATAGCATACGGCCTCCATCACCCAATGCTAGAACTGGGTCCCAGGGTGAGGTCATTTCATGTGTTTGAGGTAATGCTATCTCACACAGCAGTGAGTTATTAATAATGTCTTGGAGATACAGAACTCCATTTCTCTCCACCCTCAACACCTTCAGTAAAGACAGGAGGATAACATAATATTACTGGACATACAGTAATTTACTGGGGATACGCGAGAAAAGTTTGCCATCCATTAAACCCAAGTTAAAATAAATAACCAATTTCAGCCACTGAATATTATATACAGCTGATTAATGCAGGTGAAAGAAATCCTTGTATATTTGTGGCATGATGACATGAGTGTATTTTGATGGTGTTGAAAACTGTAATACAGAGGATCTTGTAGTCCTTGTAGCTCAGGTAGCAGAGCACCAGATGAGTCAATCGGAGATCATGGGCTAGAGAATGATGGAAGGCACAGATTATTTTCTATCTAGTGGTCTGCAGTTATCCTTTTATTTACAAATCACTATGGCAACCTCATATAAATCTATTCAGGTATTCCATTTTATATGTGACACCTGTTAGGCAAACACCCAGCTTTGGAACATTTACTATAATATATAAGGTCTTATCCTACTTTATAATTGTTAGGACCTACCCTGCTTTATAATTGTTCGGTCTTACTCTGTTTTATAATTGTTTGGTCCTACTCTGATTTATAATTGTTAGGTCCTACACTGCTTTAGAACTGGTCCTACATTGCTTTAGAACTGTTTGGCCCTACATTGCTTTTTAATTGTATGGTCCTACATTGCTTTCTAATTATTAGATCCTACGCTACTTTATAACTGTTTCGTTTAACACTGATTGTTATTGTGTGATCATCGATCCCTCATAACTTGGTAGTCCTACTTTGTATTATCTCCATGAAAGAGCAGATTCACTAAACATATGAGGTAAGAATTAAGACTCACTTACCACATTTGGAAGAGCTGTCAATACTTGTATGTTTGTGATCCTCTGGCTATTGTCATCACTTAGACTGAAAGAACAATATTACTCCTAAACAATGAGATTCAATAGCTATAAAAGTGTTTGTGATTAAGTAATTTTTGGCCATATTTTTGTAAAAATTTTATTAATATATCGGATTTCCATTAGAATTTAATGTAAAAAATACAATATTACATGCTGCAATAGAAAATTAGAGTGCATTTTAGTGTGAGTGTGTCTTACGGGTGTCGGTTGGAGGTGTGTATTGTGTGTCGGGTGTGTTGGGATGCAGATCCGAAGGTATTTGTGTGTGTATTGGTTGTATTGTGTGTGGGGTGTGTTGGGATGCAGATCCGAAGGTAGGTGTGTGTGTACTTATGTGGTGTGCATGTGCATCTGCAGTTTACCAAACTGACCTGTCGCACACATTGATAATTTCAATGTGCCCATTGCCGGCACCAAAAGACACGAGACTGAGAATCGACTTGTTTGATAGGACGAGAAGTAAAACGGGAGCAGATAAATTCAGATCATCCGTACTAATAGCTTGACGCTGCATGCCACGATTGATGAACTGGATGCAGTCAATCGACTGTTCATTGCCCAAGTTTGCAACACCTTTCTCAATGCCTGTGTATGTAAATGGTGAGGACATGTCTTATATACAGGCACACACACGCACAGGAGGTATAGCGTTAAACTTGATCCTTGTTGAAATTATGATTATACACATATTAATGTTTAATTCCTATATTGATGGTTGTTAATGGTGAATGCCTGCTAATATGATGCGAATGTCATACTAAGATGAGAAGAATGTCATACCAGTATGATGCGAGTGTCAGGCCAGTAAGAGGCAAAAGTGATACTAAGATGAAGCAAATGTCAAGCTATGATGATGAGAATGTCATGAAAATGTGATGCAAATGTCAGTATGATGCGGATGTCATGCCAATATGAGGCGAATGTCATACTAAGAGGAGACGAATGTCATACCAGTATGATGCAGATGTCATGCTATTATGAGGCGAATTTCATACTAAGATGATAAGAATATCACGTCAGTATGACTATGAGGCGAATACAATGGTAGTGTTGTCGATGTGTAGTTGCATCTAACAATGTAACTAATGCAGCCTCTGACCTGTATGCCAGTCCCACAGCACAATCGCGCCATTACTGAGACCTAAGGCGAGAAGTGATGTGCACGGGGAAGTAGCACTACACAACACGCATCGTGACAGGGGCACGACAAGGTCAGCCTTTTGCTCCAAGTCTGTCAATTAAAACCACTCACCAGTGTACAGTAAGTGTCTGCTGACTATTATAGTAAGTATGGAAAACTAGTTTTTATGCATATTAGTGTACAATCTATATTTTGCCATCCATGATTCTGCTACAAGTAAAATACTGACTGTATTCAACTATGAATCCTACTCCTTTTGTCAAAATCTTCCAGGAACGTGAAAATAATTTTAAAACTACATGAATATGTTACAGGCACATGAAAATATTTTTAAAAATTGTACTTATACACATAACAGTACCCAGACAAATCTGGACTCAACATTACCGTAGTAGAAGATAGGTTGGTCGCCATGTTCATCATATTGTAATCATGTAGAGTAAAGTTCACACTATATAAAGTAAGATAGTATAGTTTTACGATAGTTGTACATGAAAACGCAACAGTCGATATTGGTGATTAAGCTTAACCTTTGGCAGGAAATTTGATGAGGGAATAATTGTAGAGAAAGTGTGAGCCCGTCCACCACACTATGACTGACGACGCACTATCTGAGCAACAAAGTAACAAATAACAATAACACTACAACAAAGAGGATAACCAGTTAATAATATTGTTTCAGTGTTGTTTATACACAATCTTGCAATAAGTCACGCTACAATACAAAGATAAAGATGCGTGCACTCATTTTTATCACAAATGATCAAGGATTTGTTGCAGACACAAATTAGGAGCCTAGGCTTGTATGTGAAGGGCATACTTAGCTTGCTCCAATGATTTTTCAACTGTCATTTTACAAACTCTTTATGAATTTTACACTCATGTTTCGGTACTAACACTACTGTCTACTAGAACACTGAAGAGATAAAAGTGAATGTTCAATGTACAACTGTGTATAGACACATTTCTTAGGTTTCCTGCTATGCTGACCTTCAGAAACTGTGGGATCCACACTTACAGTCATGCGACCTTGATTTAGGAAATGAATCGTTGGTTGACTGTAAAAAAAAGAAACAAACAAATTTAATCTCTTAAAGTGGAATATGATGCATTAAAATCATCTCTGGGATTTTTAGTACCAACTGATGCCAAATGATGTCATTAACTGATACCAAAAGTATAGTACAATAATTTAGTCAAGTGGGATATTACCTAATAATTTCTTCTTCTTCTGAAGGGAGGTAATCAAGTAGATCCCGATGGAGGTAATTGAACACGTTTTTTCTTTGGTCAATGTGATGTTGGGTATAAGCATGAGCTGCTCCCTGACCAAGAATGTCGCCAGTATCGGCTGCCTTAAGCATACCTGCAATGTTACTGCTTGCACACGCTGCAACCGAAACATACAAAAATTATGCTAGAGAAGAAAAGAAAAATGGCTGACTTTAACATGACCCAAAGTTACTATTTGTGCATGCTGCAATGAAAACAAAAATGCTTGATTTAAACATACCTCAATGTTATTGCGTACAGATGGTGCTACGAAAATAGAAAAAATTGCATTACAAAATGCAATGGCATATTGTCAGACTAACATGGATTATTTATTTATACCGTTGTTGGACAGCAATTTTTAAAGCAAGAATCCATGATTTGAATCACGATTTATTGCAAGTGTCACTGAATGAAATAGTCAAAGTAGCAGAGAAACCTAATTTTTTATTCATTAAAATACATTACGCAACTTGCAATGGTGTCCACAAATGCAATCTCTCTCTATTCACAGATCCAAGACCTGCCTACAGCTGTCATGGATATTGTGTCCAAGTATCAGAGAATAACTGTAAATGCCTATAATGCCTGGAAATATAATGGTGCAGGAAAGTTACTTTGAAAATTATATAGAAATCTAGATTTTTATACTAGATAAAAATCCACGAATGTTAAAATAACATCATTTAATGTTGAACCACTTAATTTCATATGGATAGCAACTTACACATAACGTGAAAAATAATTAAAATAAATGTTATGTAACCTGTGAGCTTGGTAGGAGGTTTTATCTTGAGTGTGAGTGTGGGTGATGTATATCTGTAGGCCCGCTCGATAGCAACTAAGTTAGGGTGATTGCTGGCAACAGTCGGAGCTTTTATATAGGATGGCTGTATATATAAAACGGTACATGTTATATACAGAGTAACCCTAGTCCGAATGATTGCTGGACACATGGAGTTGTGTCTTGCTCTGTAAGCTATTACATGACAAGTAAAGGTAGCACTTGATGGATTAAATAAGGTGATGATTAAGGCAAGCTTTCGTATACAAGAATAGTTAATCAGGTCTCATCAACACTCAGACTACCAGGATAGGTAATAATAATTAAGAAGTTGCCATGATTTTATACTAACCTTTGCTGCCGATCACATCATTGGCAAGACAATGTTATTTCATTTATTTATTAGTTGAGAAAAATGCAATTTTATATTACCTGATAAAAATGAAATTATTGAAAACCTTTTTTATATAACACCAATTCAAAATTATAATCCGTTTTTAACGTAATAAATGAATGTACTTGAATGCCTTGTGCTCTGACTTGACACATTTCCAATGATCAATGATAAATACCACGTTTCCATTGTCAGGGTACAGTGGAAAAAGTTTAAGAGTGGAGCGTAAAAGTGCATACACATATGAAGTCATTAATTTTCATAGTAGGCTTTATGATTGTAAACGCAGGGCTAATAATAAATTAGTATACTTTATTATATTACATGTATGTTAGGCCAAGGGACACAACGCGATAACATAATTGCAAAGTATCGGGATTTGTCCTAGTAAACAACTAATCACTTTTGTGGTTTGTCATATCTCTAACCTCGTGTGGTTTCAGAAAATATATGGTGATAGGGTTTATCCACAAAACCTTCTGGTTCAATAAGACACAAAAAGAGAGGATTACACCGTTATATTATATTTATGGGCAATTATATTTATAGACACAAAATATTCTTAATGGTTAATATCAATGATGCTATGTAGGGAAGCATATATTAATAGGGTCAATAAAATACAACCTAATAATGAAATGTTAGAGAACCAGATGGTTTAGGTTTGCAATCCTGGGAAAAGCCAACATCTACTCAAATCTAATTTTTCAACTATATACTTAGATGAGGTAGTATCTCTTATTAGTCTGCTGAACTGATGAGTGAAAAGTTAAAAGATTTGCAGAATCCTGTACCAATTGTTGTAAACGATGAATTGATAAACTGCGTGAATGGCTTCAATTGTCAGGATATAAGTTTCACACTGTACTTGATGTAGACCACATACATCAACATCTTGCCCATCCCTGCCCGGTGACTCGGATTGTTGCGAATCCAGCAGTTCCTAAAAATTAATAAAGAGAACATATACATGTATGTATGTATGTATGTATGTATGTATGTATGTATGTATGTATGTATGTATGTATGTATGTATGTATGTATGCA